>CAMTDV010000007.1:49509433-49672676 GCA_947069175.1 Scalesia atractyloides | reverse complement strand
TCACATTTACAAGATCATCCATTGTGTTAAAATATGTTCATCAAGTCTTTTATCACATTTAAGCACTTGATCATCCAACATTATAAATCATTTTACCCACTTTAAAGAATCCATTTATGTATAACAAGTTCATCATTCTTTGATCAGGATCTTTCAAGATCTTTGTGTTCACTTGTTAGATTATGTTTTTTTATCATCATCTAAAAGTCCACATATGATGTTTTCACCACTAGCTCAAACTACCAACTAACAACTTCCATAACACAACATAAACAACTTGTTTCTTATAATTTTTAGCTTAGTTTGAAGTGTTCTTCATCTTTGTTTTGTATGAACCTTTAGATGTTATCTTGTACATAAGTTACATATATACTTCACTAGATGAAAATTAGTGTTCAAGGGAACTTACTACTAGCACAAGGCTAGGGAAGCAACACTCAAGAACAAGAAGATGAAGATGAAGATGAAATAATAGGTGGTTAATAGCTCCTTGAAGAGGTCTTCACTTCCAAGACTTGACCCTTCCTAGTTGTGCTTAGACACCCTTAGATAACCTTAGATTGCATTGAATTTGACTTGAAAATGGAGGTGTTGTTGGGGTTTTGGGCCGTGAAAATGAAGGAAAGAAGAATATTTTTTCTGTTGTTTAACTGCGCACTTGCACTCTGCTGCCACAACTAGTGTAATAATTTTTCCAATGCACTGTTTCTAAACTGTTTTTGAACAATAACCACATAAACAAATAATATGCATCGTGTAATGTATTCAATGAGATTTCTAGGTGTATGCCATGCAATTCATGCAGTTTAGGCATTCAAGACATGTAATTGTATCATATAATTCACTGCTTAAATATACGAAATTACCCGAAAGTGACAGTTATCACAACATTGCTACCAATTCCACTTCCAGCGATGTTTTAAAAGAAGGCCAAGGTTACACGTGCATAAGTGATGACCTTGGTTGAACAATACAGTGTCCGTTTGAATGTTTCTGCTGCTTGAAACTCCAAATAATTAAATTATCACGGTCAAAGAACGTGTCCTGCCTAATAGACTTTTTGGTGCTCATTGATTAATTACTGTTTTGAGTACACATAAACACATGACAGGGAACACACAGGCTCTAATAGAACCTTGAATGAGCTTTAGAATATGAAACAAAAACAAAACTCATATACCGAAACTTCACCGAAGTTCATAAAGGTTCCATGATACGATTTGAACGCACGCATTCCACAATTTGTAGTTTACTTTTATTATCGATTACTGTGACTGAGGCGGGTAACAAACATTCATAAGGTGGTGCTGGTTCTGGTAACTTGTAAACCAGATAAGACAAGAAATTGATAATTTACGTTTGATACTCTCAACAGGCTATCTTGAAATGACGGCAAAATCTATCTTGTTATATATATTTTTTAAACTGCTCAGTTATGACTTAAAGCAATAGATGGATGAATCCAAGATGGTTTTTTTAGTGCCAAACTGGATAAACCATATCTGCAATAAGTAATTAGGTTGGAAGACACCTTGTCCTACAAGTGGTAATAGTGGACTCCATCATCAACACAAAAGCATGTGACCTTGGTCCTAATCTTCACAACTTACTGCCATATGAAATCGGACATACAGCTTTTCATAAATGTCTCGTGTTTGGATTTCTACCAAAGATTAGTATCCACATATCTTATATGATATTATTCTGAAGATATGATACCATGTGCGTTCGTTTTCTTGTTCATATGTCCTAGACTATTAAGTACCAAGGTATACCTTCTTCTTATATATAGCATTCTACATGCCTAATACAACCACATCATCCCAGAAATTAATCTACATCCTCATTCAGAAACAAGTGATTCTTTGACATTTTTCCTTCCTTCAACAACACTTTACAGCGAACATCCTCTACCTTCCTTGAAAACATGGCCATCCATATGCCTCCTCGTATCATTCAAGCAAGACAAATTCTCAAACGATCCTCTCTAATGATGGAAGCACACCCGCATCTATGGACATCCCCAATGGCTACGTTGCCATTTATGTTGAGGAACAAGAGAAGAAGAGGTTTGTAGTCCCTGTATCAATATTAAGCGAGCCTAGATTTCAAGAGTTACTGCATCAGGCGGAGCAAGAGTTTGGATACAACAATCCAATGGGCGGGATCACCATACCATGTAGTGAACACGTATTCACCGATCTCGCTTCTCATTTTTGAGCATTTTGACTTGTGTGGATCTGTATTTTTCTAACCAGTTTTTTAAACAACTAGACAGTAGTGAGATTTTTAGTTGTAAAGTTAGTTCGTTGTTCAAGATTAATGAAACATTAATTCGATTTATTTTCAGTTCATGGTATAGTCATTGTTATAAGAGGTGGTTTAGTACACAAATAAGGCTACTTAGATGCCAGTTATAAAAGTTGAAGGGGATACTTACAACTAGAATTACATGCTGTTACAGCCTGACTCAACCCGATAATCCATGAATCGGCAAACATTGCTAGCAATTCCACATCCAGCATGTTTTAAAAAAGGCCAAGGTTACACGTGCATAAATCATGACCTTGGTTGACAATACAGTGTCCTTTGAATGTATCTGCTGCTTGAAACTCAAAATATGTAAATTACCACCGTCAAAAAAGTGTCCTGCCTATAAGACTTTTTGGTGCTCATGGATTAATTACTGTTTTGTGAACACATAAACAATGACAGGGAACACATAGGCTCGTAATAGAACCTTGAATGAGCTTGAGAATATAAAACAAAAACAAAAACTGATATACCGAAACTATACTGAAGTTCAGAAAGGTTCCATGATATGATTTGAACGCACGCATTCCACAATTTGTAGTTTACATTTATTATGATTACTGTGACTGAGGCGGGTAGCAAACATTCATCAGGTGGTGCTGGTTCTGGTAACTTGTAAACCTAATAAGACAAGAAATTGATACTTTACGTTTGATACTCTCAACACGCTATCTTGAAATGACGGCAAAATCTATCTTGTTATATATTTTTTAAACTGCTCAGTTATGAGTTAGAGCAATAGAAGGATGAATCGAAGATGGTTTTTTAGTGCTATGGCTGGATAAACCAATCTGCAATAGGTAATTAGCTTGGAAGACACCTTGTCCTACAAGTGGTAATAGTGGACTCCATCATCAAGACAAAAGCATGTGACCTTGGTACTAATCTTCACAACTTACTGCCATAGAAATCAGGCCATAAAGCTTTTCATGTATGTCTGGTGTTTGGATTTCTACCAAAGATTTGTATCCACATATCTTCTATAATATTATTCTGAAGATATGATACCATGTGCGTTTGTTTTCTCGTTGATATGTCCCAGACTATTAAGTACCTTGGTATATCTTCTTCTTACATACAGCATTCTACATGCCTATTACAACCACATCATCCTAGAAATTAATCTACATCCTCATTCAGAAACAAGTGATTCTTTGACATTTTTCCTTCCTTCAACAACCTTTACAGCGAACATCCTCTACCTTCCTTGAAAACATGGCCATCCATATGCCTCGTATCATTCAAGCAAGACAAATTCTCAAACCATCCCTCTCTAATGATGGAAGCACACCCGCATCTATGGACATCCCCAATGGCTACGTTGTCATTTATGTTGGGGAACAAGAGAAGAAGAGGTTTGTAGTCCCTGTATCAATATTAAACAGCCTAGATTTCAAGAGTTACTGCATCAGGCAGAGCAAGGTTTGGATACCAGAATCCAATGGGCGGGATCACCATACATGTAGTGAACACGTATTCACCGATCTCGCTTCTCCTTTTGGAGCATTTTGACTTGTGTAGATCTGTATTTTTCTAACACAGTTTTGTAAACAACTAGACAGTAGTGAGATTTTTTAGTTGTAAAGTCAGATCGTTGTTCAGGATTAACGAAACTTTAGTTGGATATTATTTTGAGTTGATGGTATAGTAATTGTTATAAGAGGTGGTTTAGTACACAAATAAAGCTACTTAGAAGCCTGTTATAATAGTTGAAGGGGATAATTTCATCCAGAATTACATGCTCTTACAGTTTGACTCAACCTGATAATCTGTTGAATCAGCAAACATTTGTCATACAAGCTCGTTGACGGAAACGCACGGTGTGATCTGATTAAGCCTCATTCCATACAACATAAGTCAACATACTATATGAATTAAAACACCTACAAATGCCATTACTGATATATTTTTCGAAACACGACATAGATTAAGTATTTTGTTACAATCATTAAATTGTCAAATTTCTAAATAACAAAACTGCAAGATTTGAAGTGTTTTGACCCTTATATCACCGCAAGTAGGCGGGATATACCGGACAAATCCTTCAAAAGGTGGCATTGGAGACTTGATACTTGTTTCTTGATTTGCAGCCTTCTGCATAGATCCACTAATTAACTGAAATACATGTTAAGTTGAAAATCAATGAAAGTTGGCGAGTTCGTATGTTTTAGCTATATGAGTTGAATCCATAAAATGTATAAAGTATTGTATCAAAACCGGTATGTAAAGCGTCAATGAATTGTTGATCATTAATGTTTTGCAAGGATATTAATATGTTGACCACATAGGAAGCATCCAAACCTAGACCATTTATGTCGATTAACCTCTACTGGGATGACAAATGCACTTTTCTGTGTGGGTCCATAACCAAGATGGGGCTCGCCAACACCCGCTAGATCTAACCTTGGTACCGTGGTCTTAAACAAGATTAATGGTGCTTAAGTTTCACCCTATTGCACATGATCTAAGTTGTTTTATTCCCTAGCTTATCGTACCATTGAACATGTATTTCTCCGAAGTTGAACACTAAAACATTTAATGAAAAGGGGGCTGACTCACTACTTGCTCTGTTCTCACTGATTAACTCAAGTACCTTTCCTTTGGTTTGTATCACCACCTACAACGTGTTAGGTTTTGTTAGACACTTTGGTCTTTGAATGATTCATGTTCATGTTTCTTGTCTAAATATTTGTTAAGACTTATTCAGTGTTTTGTTTCAATTGGATGCATTTTCATTCACTGAGATGCGTTTTCGGTGTATGATGTCAATATATATATATTTCGTCAAATAGATTTATATCCTTGCGTCTCCAGTGTCGCATGTATGGGCCAAGCATGTTAGTCCCCTGTGCCTCGCACAGTAAGATGTATATGTTTGATGACTTTTCATAGTTAGGTTCCACACTTTTGCCTCGACGATCGTTCCATATATAATTCTTCTTAATTATATATAATTTGCATGATCGATATTATATTTTAACTTGTATTAATTGTATGCAAATATTTTATATATCGTTTATGATTACCATGGTTTGTTAAAATAATCTATTTTTAACATGTCTTGATATATATAATTATCCATGTGCATGTTCCATAGTATACATGACCAAGTGTATTACTTGTTAAGTATTATACATGTGTACCCCCCAAGTATAGGTACACTTGTATTGTGTGTACTTGTATATTTACATTCGTATTCTCATGGTTAAGTATAATACTTGTATAAATGTATTTTCACTAAATGTTAGTGGTATATGTTGGAATGTATTTGTACGTATAGGAAAACGTATTTTTCTTGTATTTATTACCCCCACTTTTGTGTACTTAAGATATATAATTTTAAGATATACCCAACTTAGTATATGTATATTATGCTTGGTAAGTGTAGTATTCAAAATAATATATATTTTTAAGATGAGTTCTAGAAAATATATATTTTAGTTTCCACAAATATATTTTTATGGGGTTTATGAAATATACATTTTTATACACTTGGAAAATAATATGTTTTTAGTATCGACGATGCTTGTAAAAATATATATGTTGTCAGTTGTTCGGTTTTGAAAATATTACTTATCAAGCTTCGATGTGTTATATATTTTACTCGGTAATTCATATATAGTCCGATCGTCCTAATAATCGATAGTTGTTTCTATGAATGGTTATGGATAGGTATATATGCATTTTTATAATTCTTTGTTTGTCACTTATTACGTATTTGTTTGTATGTTTTATTTTTCCAAGTTCCTAACTATGTACATATATAATACAAACAATAAACACATAATTTGAGATTCATATGATCACTAAATATATATTTTTCAAAAAATATATATTTATACCCATTTTAATCTTTAGGAAAACCATACTTCTTGGACTTATATTTTATACAAAAACATTGGCATTTTTATGTTTATGGATTTTAAACAAGTTTACTTGTAAGGTCTTCATAAAGATATATTTTTTTAAGTGTTTAATTTTTTTTTAAATTTCGCTATAGTCTCCCCTAGATTTAGGAGGTTTCCCAAGTTTCAAAACATGTGTTTAAGCTTCAAAATTCATCATTTTACTCATCAAAACTTCAACAAGTATTCCATGAAACACATATATGTATTTTTAGGTCATGATGAACTTGGTAGTTTAACCAAAACATGTAGTCTTTTAGCTTTGTGTTTACCATGTTCATACATCTTCAAAAATAGGTTTAGTTACTATTATTTACTAACTTTTTAAAAATCATTTTTGACATCTTGTTTATATATATTTTTAGAAATCATCATAAGTTACTTTAATCACATTTACAAGATCACCATTGTGTTAAAATATGTTCATCAAGTCTTTTATCACTTTTAAGCACTTGATCATCCAACATTATAAATCATTTTACCCACTTTAAAGAATCCATTTATTATGTATAACAAGTTCATCACTTCTTTGATCATGGATCTTTCAAGATCTTTGTGTTCACTTGTTTGTTTATGTTTTTTATCATCATTTAACAAGTCCACATATGATGTTTATCACCACTAGCTCAAACTACCAAATAACAACTTCCATAACATAACATAAACAACTTGTTTCTTATAATTTTTAGCTTAGTTTGAAGTGTTCTTCATGTTTGTTTTGTATGAACCTTTAGATGTTATCTTGTACATAAGTTACATATATAATTTACTAGATGAAAATTAGTGTTCAAGGGAACTACTGCTAGCACAGGCTAGGGAAGCAACACCCAAGAACAAGAAGATGAAGATGAAGAAAATAGGTGGTTAATAGCTCCTTGAAGAGGTACTTCCAAATCCAAGACTTGACACCTTCCTAGTTATGCTTGAGACACCCTTAGATAACCTTGGATTGACTTGAATTTGACTTGAAAATGGAAGTGTTGTTTGGGTGTTTGGGCCGTGAACATGAAGGGAAGAAGAAGATGATTTTGTTGTTTGAATAAATGAAAGGATATGGTGATTAAATGGTTCTTTATGCATGTTTAATTAACACAAGATCCCCCATGTAAATGTAACTTACTTCCAACATTAGGGGACAAGAGTGTGGGTGGCTTGTGGGCCCCCATATGACTGTGCAAATGATGATGATGATGGTAACTAGGTTAGTTTGCTTAGTTAGGTGTTTAGTTAGGAATTAGGGGGACTTAGTTGGGGGTTATGCATATTAGGGACTTTTGATATATTTTAAGGTATAAAATGCCATATACTAGTTTAATATTTTAAACAATGTTAACTCGTTTATATTTTATGTCTAGTTCATGTTCGGTTGCTTAACGGGTGCTAGGTTCGTTAACGGGTACTTAAATGGAGGTTTAAGCAACTTGTAGGGATTAGAGAGATTTTCAATCAAAACAATGTGTTTAATTTTTTAACTAGTTGTATGATGTAAAAATATTGTGAACTAGTTCATATGATGTTTTAGATTGTGTTCGGTTGTTTGTTTCGTTATCGGTTCGTTAAAACGTTAACTTTCAAGACTTAGGTGATATCATATGTTTTTGTGCCATAGTGATACTTTCAATATCTTTTGAACACTGTATGATGTTTAGCTTTATTTCTGCCATGTTACATAAGCTTGTATATGCTGTATTTTGCTGAATTTTACTGAATTTTTGCTGAATTGTGTTTAGTGTATATTTGGACAGTTTTTAGTGTACGTATAGTTTCCGGAAAGTGTTAGCAATAATCCAATGGCGGGATCAAGAGTTATTGCATCAGGCAGAGCAGAGTTTGGATACAACCATCCAATGGGCGGGATCATGATACCTTGTAGTGAAGACTATTCACCGATCTCGCTTCTCATTTTGGAGCATTTTGACTTGTGTAGATCTGTATTTTTCTAACACAGTTTTGTAAAGAACTAGATCAGTAGTGAGATTTTTTAGTTGTAAAGTTAGATCGTTGTTCAAGATTAATGAAACTTTAATTGGATATTATTTTGAGTTCATGGTATAGTAATTGTTATAAGAGGTGGTTTTGGTACACAAATAAAGCTACTTAGAAGCCCGTTATAAAAGTTGAAGGGGATACTTACAACCAGAATTACATGCTCTTACAGTTTGACGCAAACAATAATCTGATGAATCAGCAAACATTGCTACCAATTCCACTTCCAGCGATGTTTTAAAAGAAGGCCAAGGTTACACGTGCATAAGTCAGACCTTGGTTGACAATACAGTATCCGTTTGAATGTATCTGCTGCTTGAAACTCCAAATATGTGAATTACCAATGTCAAAGAAAGTGTCATGCCTATAAGACTTTTTGGTGCTCATGGATTAATTACTGATTTGTGTACACATATACACATGACCGGGAACACATAGGCTCGTAGTAGAACCTTGAATGAGCTTCAGAATAAAACAATAACAAAACTGATATACAGAAAGTTTACCGAAGGTATAAAGGTTCCATGATACGATTTGAACGCACACATTCCATAATTTGTAGTTTACATTTATTATGAATACTGTGACTGAGGCGTGTAACAAGCATTCATCAGGTGGTGCTGGTCCTGGTAACTTGTAAACCAAATAAGACAAGAAATTGATAATTTACGTTTGATACTCTCAACAGGCTATCTTGATATGATGGCAAAATGTATCTGTTTTATATTCTTTTAAACTGCTCAGTTATGAGTTAGAGCAATAGAAGGACATCCCAAAAGGCTATTTAGACATTTATCTTGGGGAACAAGAGAAGAAGAGGTTTGTAGTCCCTGTATCAATATTAAGCGAGCCTAGATTTCAAGACTTACTGCATCAGGCAGAGCAAGAATTTGATACAACCATCCAATGGGCGGGATCACGATACCATGTAGTGAAGACGTATTCACCGATCTCGCTTCTCATTTTGGAGCATTTTGAATTGTGTAGATCTGTATTTTTCTAACACAGTTTTGTAAACAAAAGACAGTAGTGAGATTTTTTAGTTAACTGATCGTTGTTCAAGATTAATGAAACTTTAATTGGATATTATTTTGAGTTCATGGTATAGTAATTGTTGTAAGAGGTGGTTTAGTACACAAATAAAGCTACTTAGTAGCCAGTTATACAAGTTAAAGGGATACTTACAACCAGAATTACATGCTCTTACAGTTTGACTCAACCCGATAATCCGATCAATCAGCAAACATTGCTACCTATTCCACATCCAGCAATGTTTTAAGAAAAGGCCAAGGTTACACGTGCATAAGTCATGACCTTGGTTGACAATACAGTATCCGTTTGAATGTATCTCTGCTTAAACTCCAAATATGTGAATTACCAATGTCAAAGAAAGTGTCATGACTATTAGACTTTTTGGTGCTCATGGATTAATTACTGATTTGTGTACACATATACACATGACCGGGAACACATAGGTCGTAGTAGAACCTTGAATGAGCTTCAGAATATAAAACAATAAAAAACTGATATACCGAAACTTTACCGAAGTTCATAAAGGTACCATGATACGATTTGAACGTACGCATTCCATAATTTGTAGTTTACATTTATTATGATTATGGAGACTGAGGCGGGTAACAAACATTCATCAGGTGGTGCTGGTTCTGGTAACTTTTAAAGCAAATAAGACAAGAAATTGATAATTTACATTTCATACTCTCAATAGGCTATCTTGAAATAACCGCAAAATCTATCTTGTTATATATTTTTTAAACTGCTCAGTTATGAGTTAGAGCAATAGAAGGATGAATCGAAGATGGTTTTTTTAGTGCCATGGCTTGATAAACTATATCTGCAATGGGTAATTAAGTTAGAAGACACCTTGTCCTACAAGTGGTAATAGTGGACTCCATCATCAAGACAAAAGCATGTGACCTTGGTCCTAATGTTCACAACTTACTGCCATATGAAATCAGGCCATATAGCTTTTCATGTATGACTCGTGTTTGGGTTTCTACCAAGATTAGTATCCACATATCTTCTATAATATTATTCTGAAGATATGATACCATGTGCTTTTGTTTTCTTGTTCATATGTCCTAGACTATTAAGTACCTTGGTATACCTTCTTCTTATATATAACATTCTACATAGCCTAATACAACCACGTCTTCCTAGAAATTATCTACATCCTCATTCAGAAACAAGTGATTCTTTGAGTTTTTTCCTTCCTTCAACAACACTTAACAGCGAACATCCACTAGCTTCCTTGAAAACATGGCCGTCCGTATGCCTCGTATCATTCAAAAGAACAAATTCTCAAACGATCCCTCTCTAATGGTGACAGCACACCCGCATCTATGGACATCCCCAAGGCTATTTTGCCATTTATGTTGGGGAACAAGAGAGGAAGAGGTTTGTAGTCCCTGTATCAATATTAAGAGAGCCTAGATTTCAAGAGTTACTGCATCAGGCAGAGCAAGAATTTGGATACAACCTTCGAATGGGCGGGATGCCGATACCATGTAGTGAAGACGTATTCACCGAGCTCGCTTTTCATTTTGGAGCATTTTGATTGTGTAGATCTGTATTTTTCTAACACAGTTTTGTAAACAACTAGATAGTAGTGAGATTTTTTAGTTGTAAAGTTAGATGGTTGTTCAAGATTAATGAAACTTTAATTGGATATTATTTTGATTCATGATATAGTAATTGTTATAAGAGGTGGTTTAGTACACGAATAAAGCTACTTAGTAGGCAATTATAAAAGTTATAGGGGATACTTACAACCAGAATTACGTGCTCTCAGTTGACTAATCCGATCAATCAGCAAACATTGCTACAAATTCGACATACAGCAATGTTTTAAGAAAGGCTCAATCTATTCACACACCCTGCTGTATATTTGGACACACTTGAGCCCTAGACTGGGCTCGTATAGCACTGATTTTTAGGAGTCAACAGGTACCTGACAGGGCATATAAATTGTGAACTTGCACAAGTCGAGGGTTTTTTTTGGTTGAAAAATGGATGTTTTGGTGGGGTAGATTGGTTGTTGCTGGAGTTTGAAAAAATAGTTTTTGGTTGGGTAAATTGGTTGGTGTTGGAGGTTGATTTTTTTTTGTTGTGTAATTTTATATTTTTAAAAAGTTTGTTTATTGTATATAAATATGTTATCTTTTTCGATAGATTAAATATTTAATTGTTTTTACATTATCTTTTTTAAAAAATATAATATTACAATTTAATACTTTTTCAACATTTTAAGATAAATGCAAGAAGTATATTTGTTTTCGTATTAATTTCAACGTCGATTTAACACAAACAATCACAATAATCCATAACGAAAACAAAGCTAAATATTACATATATGTCATACATACATAACTTTGTACATCCATAACAATATGTATCTGTGCAGCTGAATACTAAATACAAAAGGCGAGCGGTCTATGCATACGAGTCAGGGTTGGACTCCGGATCTGGCTGCTGCTGATGCGGTGCTCGAGGTGGTTGGAGCGGTATGGCAGGTAACCCGTCTCTCTCGTCTATACTGTGCCTCCCGAACCAGCCAGCCAACTAGATCCATAAGCCTGTCGACGTTGCCTCGTAAGCGCTGGTATGTCGCGCCCCCTGGGGCATGACCTGGAAGAACGTGTGCGGAAACTGAGGTGCCCATGAGCTGGTGGTGGCGGTGGCCGGTCCGTCAAAATCAACCGAGGCTCCTTGACTACCGCTGCCTCATCTGCCAGCGGATAAACTGGATCAAACTGATCTGGCAGCGGCTCCGGAATCCGCATGGACGGTATGGCAGGCTGCAAGTGCGGGTCCATCTCTGGCACAAGACCCAACGACCGGGCTATCACTGTGACATACGCCCCGCTGTACAAAAAGTCACGCTCATGCCGGTGATGGGCGGAGCCGAAGTATTGGGCGAGACCATGCGCAAGTGCGCACGACCTCCTGTACAAAAACAATAGTAAAAAAATAAATTGGTGCTCGTACCCACTCATGGCTGTGTCCGCGAGCGGTAATAGACGTAGCGAGCATCGATGTAGATACATGCACATTATATTAGCAAAATCGTAAATTAATTCATAGCAACAATTATCATCAAATAAACGTACGTACATGTAAGCGGGTCGGCAATGTAAGAAATCCTCCCCTTCGCCCTGACATGCTCCCAAGTTTTCAGGGCCTGTGACCACCCTCCCAAAATCCCATAGAGTGGGTCTATCCACCACCACTAGCCCCTCTGTATAAACATGGGTAGCAAACTCAGCAAGCGTTATCGAACGTCACACACCAGCGAGCCTAAATGAAACTCAGGCGGAGGGGGAGGACCCTGTGGCTGGGCAGGCGTGTTGGTCGACCCGTGGAGGGTGGAACGTGAAGGTCAACAGGAACTCGACGAGCAGCTCCCTATAACTCGGCATGTCGGCCAAGTCAAACAAACGGTGCCATAGGGAATCAACAGGAATGAAAAATGCAGTCTCAGCGTCTCACCAATCACCTTGATCGCATCCTAGTCGACCGCGAGTGCGATCCGACGTGCATCCCACGTAGCTTCCCGCAAAAACGGGCGGCCTCGGTTTCGGGCGGGAACTCAAGATAGGGGTGGTCATGGAGCGGATCCACCGGCGCTGGCGGGGCCCGTAGTGGACATGCAGATGTGGGTCCCCGTGAATCGGATCTCCAATCTCGTCCATAACTAATCTGTAATTGTATTAGCAATTTAACACAAATAAAACAATAAATTATATAAGTTAAAAAAATTACGTCGTCTATCGGGGTGTCCAGGGCTAGACGGCCCGTCTTGTTCTTCAAAAAACCCAAATACTTGAAGATCAGAGTCCTTAAACCCCAAAAAGTATCAAATTCACACACAACCTACGGTCTAAATGCATAATACATCAAAGTTTATTGAAGTACAGGTGAAAATACGTACCAGAGATGCTTGATTTCGCAAAAATACGGTCCGAAATACGTATGTGTGTATGTTTGGGTGTGTGTCGTCTACCTCGGGTCGTCTAGGCTGCGGGTCATATAAGACTCTTAGACGGGTCGTCCAGGCCTAGACAGGTCGTATGGAATAAACGACGAATCGCGTTTTACCCCTGAGTTGCCACCGTCTAGGCTTAATTCAGGGGCAAATGGTAATTAACCATGCCCTATAAAACTCAGTGGTTAATTACTATTTACCCCTGAATTCGGCCTAGACGGGTGGCAGTTCAGGGGTAAAATGGTAATTTATATTTTAAAATTCAAATTCATCTTTTACCAGGGATAAAAGATCCCGCTCAACTATACGAGTCGTTTAGACCTAGACGATCCGTCTAAGCCTTGATAATATGACCATTTTTCCCCTGAGTTTAGCCTAGACGGCTAACAAACCATGGGCAGAATGGTCTTCTTGCAAGACCAAGACGGGGGCGTCTAGGTCTAGACGACTCGTATATTTACATTTAATTTTTTTTTGTATAACTAATAGTATTTTATTTACTTATTTTGAACTTGGATATAAGCCGACATTCCACCAGTACACCTAAGGCACAACAAATGAACCATACAAAGCCTATCTGAAAACCAACAAACTTCTGGTATTGACAAACAGGCAACAATTATACTCCCTGAGCTCTCACGTCCCACCGTCGCCACTGGCAATATCGATATTTCATCATCTGCCGGTGCCGACGGTTGGACGTGAGAGCTCGGAGAGTATAATTGCCGTCTGTTTGTCAATACCTGTAGTTTTTTTGTTTTTATATGGGCTTTGTATCTAAAAACCTACAAACTCGGGTATTGACAACAAACGGTAATCATACTATCCGAGCTCTCACGTCCAACCGTCGCCACGGGAGTATTGACATTTCGTTATCTGTCGGTGCCGACTGATGGATGTGAGAGCTCGGAGAGTATAATTGCTCATGTTTGTTAAAACCTAGGTTTGTTGGTTTTTAGATGGCCTTTGTATGGTTTAATTGTTGTGCCTTGTGTGTATTGAAGGAATGTCGGCTTATATCAAAGTTCAAATTAAGTAAATAAAATACTTTAGTTATACCAAAAAGTTTTTTTATTGTATAAACATAAAAAAATGGCCATTGTTTTTGCTTTGTTGACCGTGGTTGACCAAGACTGATCGTCATACGATGACTAAGACTCGTTAGGTGCTGTAGAAACACTTGAAATAAGTTCAACAACGTATCACTATGTTAAACCAAAAGACACTCTACTACGCAAACAAAAAACATAGATATTTAAAAAATGACATTATTTCTCATTTACCTACATTTACTCCTCGAGTTTCCCTTCGGTTACAGTCTTCGATTGAGCACAAGATACTCTTTGACGTGTAGTCGATTGAATACAAATTTGTCCACTGAAACGGTCCCTCCAATAGTTTTTTCAAATATATAGGCTGATATCATCGGGTAAATATGTTTTTATCTCACTATGTAACGGGTTGCTTTTCAAACCAGCTCCGCGTATGGGGGAGCCTCACCACCATATCCTCCACCATCATTAATAATGTCTTGTACACTAGACACAAACTCCTCTTGCTCGTTAAAATGTGAACACGCTCTCACCTTAACAACGATATCACCATTAGTAAATAATTAAAACAACAACTAGTTTAACCTAATAATTGTTACCGTATTGGCTTCAGGCACCCATGAGTCGCCAGAATACGCCCCAAAGAAATAGTTGTCGTGCCAGCTAATGACATTTCACCACCTTTGAATGATATGAGTTGAAGTAATACAAGCCAAAGTTCATGACAAAGAGAATTCCAAGACGAATTGAAAGTTTTATCATACATCAAATGCTCTGCATGGGATTATTTAACAAAGAAATAGACGCCCCGTCTAACGCCTAGTCGGGGTGTATCACTTTACTACTTTACTGACATGCATTGAATGATATGAGATGAAGTAATATAAGCGAAAGAAGAAGACGGAGAGAATTCCGACGACAAAATGAAAATTTTCTGCGACATCAAATGCTCTAATGGCTCTATTTAAGAACGATATACACGCCCCTTCTAGTCCTAGACGGGTGTATCACTTTACTACTTCACTGACATGCATGCAGAGCACAACCTTCAAGACGGCTCGTCTAGTCCCTAGATGCCCCTCTTGGGCTGGTCGTCTACAACATCTGTCTATTCCTAGATGCCCCGTTTGATGTGACTAATTTGACGTTGTACGAGGCAGGAATGTGGTCGGAGAAAAAAGAAACCTAGGCGCCCCGGAGAAAGAACCTGACGCCCGTCTAAAGGGTGTCTAAATAGGCAAGTGGGTGTGCGAATATGTAGACCCTTAAGAAAAGGCCAAGGTTACACATGCATAAGTCCTGACCTTGGTTGACAATACATTATCCGTTTGAATGTATCTGCTGCTTAAAACTCCAGATATGTGAATTACCACTGTCAAAGAAAGTGTCCTGCCTATAAGACTTTTTGGTGCTCATGGATTAATTACTGATTTGTGTACACATAAACACATGATCGGGAACAATAGGCTGGTAGTAGAACCTTGAATGAGCTTCACAATATAAAACAATAACAAAACTGATATACCGAAACTTTACCGAATTCCATAAAGGTACCATGATACGATTTGAACGCACGCATTCCATAATTTGTAGTTTACATTTATTATGATTACTGTGACTAGCGGGTAACAAACATTCATCAGGTGGTGCTGGTTCTGGTATTTTACGTTTGATACTCTCAACAGGCTATCTTGAAATGACCGCAAAATCTATCTTGTTATTTATTTTTTTAAACTGCTCTGTTATGAGTTAGAGCAATACAAGGATGAATGGAAGATGGTTTTTTAGTGCCAAACTGGATAAACCATATCTGAAATAGGTAATTAGGTAGGAAGACACCTTGTCTACAAGTGGTAATAGTGGACTCCGTCATCAAGACAAAAGCATGTGACCATGGTCCTAATCTTCACAACATACTGCCATATGAAATCAGGCCATATAGCTTTTCATGTATGTCTGGTGTTTAGATTTCTACTGAAGATTAGAATCCACATATCTTCTATAATATTATTCTATTGATATGATACAATGTGTGTTTGTTTTCTTGTTCATATGTCCCTGACTATTAAGTTCCTTGGTATACCGTCTTCTTATATATAGCATTCTACATGCCTAATACAACCACATCTTCCTAGAAATTATCTACATCCTCATTCAGATCAAGCGATTCTTTGACTTTTTTCCTTCCTTCAACAACACTTTACAGCAAACATCCTCTAGCTTCCTTGAAAACATGGCCACCCGTATGCCTCGTATCATTCAAGCAAGACAAATCCTCAAACGATCCCTTTCTAATGGTGGCAGCACACCTGCATCTATGGACATCCCCAAAGGCTATTTTGCAATTTATGTTGGGGAACAAGAGAGGAAGAGTTTGTAGTCCCTGTATCAATATTAAGCGAACCTAGATTTCAAGAGTTACGCATCAGGTAGAGCAAGAGTTTTGATACAACAATCCAATGGGCGGGATCACGATACCATGTAGTGAAGACGTATTCAACGATCTGCTTCTCATTTTGGAGCATTTTGACTTGTGTAGATCTGTATTTTTCTAACACAGTTTTGTAAACAACTAGACAGTAGTGAGATTTTTTAGTTGTAAAATTAGATCGTTGTTCAAGATTAATGAAACTTTAATTGGATATTATTTTTAGTTCATGGTATAGTAATTGTTATAAGAGGTGGTTTAGTACACAAATAAAGCTACTTAGTAGCCAGTTATAAAAGTTGAAGGGGATACTTACAACCAGAATTACATGCTCTAACAGTTTGACTCAACCCGATAATCTGATGAATCAGCAAACATTGCTACCAATTCCTGCCAAATATGTAAATTACCACTGTCAAAGAAAGTGTCCTGCCTATAAGACTTTTGGTGCTCATGGATTAATTCTTAGCTAGCTGATTATTATGTAAGTTAGGAATAGATTATACTAAATTATTAGAGATAATCATTTATTCTTTGTGTATACCCTTTCCTTATTTATTGGTTGTTTTCTTCCCTATATATAGGGTCATTATTATCAATGAGAATCATCGAATACTTTGCATCCACAATTGCTTTTATGGTATCAGAGCCATAATCGGCGGCTTCTGATAACCTCCTTCCTTTTTTATCACCCTAACCCCGAACGTTCCGCATCATGACGAAAGAAGACCTGGCTGCATCATCGACAAAACTAGACCCTCTTCATCCTGCCTACTACGTGTCAATTATTCAATCCAAGATCCGTACTTTGGATGGAACGAAGGTTACTTATTCGGCATGGGTAAAACTGTTTCGCCTTCATGCTGTTGCATATAAGGTATCCAACCACATCAATGAATCAGCCCCTCCAGCCGCCACATCACCCGACTACGACCAATGGAAAGAACATGCATTGGTCCTTCAATGGAGCTACAACACCGTTTCAATGATCTTCGGGAACGTCTTACGGATACGACTGTAGCTCAGGCGGCTTGGAAAAAAGCTCGAAAAGATTTTTTTGAGCAATAAAAAGGCTCGCGCTGCGGCGCTCGAGACGAAGTTTTGTAATCTCAGACTGACAGCTTGTTCGTCAGTTACGACTACTGCAACAGCTGTCCCATTTAGCTAGCCAATTGGCCAATGTTGATCAGAATGTTTCTGAATCACGACTTGTCCTTCAACTTGCTCGCGGTCTTCCGCCCGAATTTTAACACTACTGTATCTCTAATTAATAAATAGGGTGTTGATTGGGACCAGGCCATCGCAATGCTTAATGAGGAAGTCATCTGGATTGAGGCTCAGAAGGACTCACAAAATACGGTTTTGGCTGCTACTATAGTGCCGCCTTCTGCCGGCTCCTCATTGAACGTTAGCCAACAATTGGAAGCCTCCTACTCCACTACCAATCGCCATGGCAACAGAGGCAGAGGTGGGGCTTCAAATCGCAGGGCAGGGGTAGGGGCAGACATCAGCAACAGTCCCCATGGACCACCTATCAGGGACAACCAACTTCTTTTCCTAATTGGGCTTGGATGGAAACCTCCACCATGTCCTTATCCGACTCAGCAGCAGTGGACCGGCAGTAAGCAACCCGACCCACAGTCGGCACCCAGGTTCAGTTCACCTGTTTTCCTCCGGTTGCCGATTACTCCCTGGCTCAGTTTGCACCACCCGGCCTCGCGCAACCCATGTATAAACCCCTCCACCTAACTGATTTGAGTGCTGCATGGCTAATATTAAGGTTAATTCTCCTAATATGGCTTGGCACTCAGATTTATGGATACAGGAGCCGAGTCCCAGTCACTAGAGCCGAGTCCCACGTCACTAAAGACCAAGGTGAAATCATTATCCCTGATTCTACTCCTGTGTGTCGTCATATATTTTGGTATGTTTACAATTAAAGGATCAGGTACGGGCTTTCACCCTTTACAAACCGAACTTATATACTCCCACACATCCTTTATAGCCCTCAAATAATTAAAAATCTTATTTCCATTAGACGTTTTACTCGTTATAATCAAGTGTCTGTCGAATTTGACCCGTTTGGTTTTTCTTTCAAGGACCTCAAAACTAAGAAGACACTATCTCGCCACAATAGTACCGGGATCTTTATACGTTCACAGTCGCCTCAACTGCTGCCTCAAGCCACCTTTATTGCTTCCCACCACCTACCTTGGTATTATCATTTAGGACATCCGGGACGCAAGTTCTAGATATTTTAAATCGCAATTTTAATTTTCAAGGTAATAAGGACAAAAGTCACAATCTTTGCAATTCTTATCAACTTTCAAATAGTAAACGATTGCCTTTTTATTCGTCTAATACATTTACTTTTGCACCTTTTGATATTATTCATTGCGATCTATGGACTTCACCAATCACGAGTAAAAGAGGATATAATATTACATGGTGATAATTGAAAATTTCTCACACTTCGTGTGGGTTTACCCCCTAAAATATAAATCTGAAACCCTTCCCACTTTTCCCAGATTTCATCAATTAATCTTTACCCAATTTAACCGCAAAATAAAAACCTTTCAGTGCGACTTAGGGGGTGAATTTGACAATTTAGCATTTAAAAATTTTGCCCAACAAAACGGTTTGCTTTTCCATTTTTCTTGCCCTCAAACATCCTCCTAAAATGGAAGGGCAGAACGTATGATTTGCCGCCTAAATGACATTATTCAGTCTCTCTTAATTCATGCGAATCTACCTCTTTCGTTTTGGGTTTAAACCCTACATACTGCCACTTATCTTAACAATATATTACCAACCAAACGCCTAAATTTTTAACACTACCTTTGCCCTTTATCTTCGTCACCCAAAGTACGAACACATACTTGTGTTCGGTTGTGCGTGTTACCCTAACACATCCACTACCTGATTGGTGTCTATTGGACAACCCGAAAGTGCATTAATATGATCATTATTCCATTTTATGGGTTAATTGTTACGATTTGATGTCTACGGTGTGTATGCCTTTGCAGGTACCGAAGAGTATAACGAGGGAGTTTAAACGTGCTTTGTCAGGGATTTGAAGTGGCTAGTTGAAGATGAGGACTCAAGAGATTGAACGAGGGGTAAAACGGGAAATCCTGCTGACCACCGTAAGCTACGGTGGGCGCCGTATCTTACGGTGGAGTCCACCTTCAAGAGCGCCGTAAGACAGTGGCTTACGGTGGCACCGTAGCTTACCATGGTGAACTGCGGAAAAGTTGTAACTGCCCATTTTAACTCGATTTTGAAGAGTCTTTTCGGATCTCAATCATTGTGAACGTTTGGCGAGCTTTAGGGGCGATTTTTGAGTTTCTTTGTGGTTCTAAACAATTTCTAAACATTATTTTGGTGTTTGTTGATTCTTATGAACAAACAATTGAAGTATGTTGGATTGCAAGAACATGAGAGACTAGAACTCTTTCTGGTCATCTTGAGTGAAAGGTTTGTTGAACAATTGTGTTTCAATTTCTGATTTCTAGAATAATAATTGCTATTTTGTGGTTTTTATGGTGTTGAATGATTGTTGGTAAATTGTTGATAGGTATTTTATTTATTCCCATATTCGTACGTTCTTGGTGTTGTTGACAATCGAGATATCACCGGGAGGTTTACGGGTTGGATATTAGTCATTTGGTCATCGGGTAACAAACTCGCATTGTAGTAATCCGAGAACTTTGTCCCTTTTATCACGAACAATTAATCAAACATGAGTCATGTCTATGTGACTCTTTTTAGTTAAAATTGAAACACATGCGTTACTTGAACCGGAAACTTAAGATGATCCCTTGCTTTTAAATCTGTTAAACAAACAATTTTTGAGTCATTATTAGTTAAAATCCAAAATCACGAAACCAAAATTCTAAATTAAATTTCTTGCAATTTAGGTAATTTAGTTAAAGTATCACAAACCTTAGATAACGCAATTTCCACAACTTCATGTGTCCGATACCCGTTACCGCTAGCTAGTAGCAGTATTTGGATTAAATTTATGTGAGACAACGACATCACGTTAAATTTTGGCCATCATGGCATTGCATTGTGGGAGTTGTTGAATGCTTTTCACGAAGGATTAAGCTCGGAAGATGATCGTGATTTGATGTCAATCATCAATGGTACATTTGGTACAAACTTTGAACAAGATAATTGGGCATTCTCAGAGAAAATGGCGGTCACATCAAAAAGGAACGCACAATTTCAAGGCGGGCGAACATTAATCACAAGACCCCAAGGTTTGCGCTAGAGGATGGAGGAGCATAAGCGACCAATCAGGTATATAATGTTTGTACTAACTGTATTGAATTGGGTCATGCAGCAGAGGTATGCTTGGTGGGACTGAGTGAGAATCAAGTTGAAGAAGTTAATGCAATTGCGGGGGGTGGTCGAAACTTCAATATGAACTCCAACACATACCACCCCGGGTTACGAAATGATCCAAATTTTCGCTATGGGAATCCGGCGAATCAAGCCAACCCTAATTTCCAAGGAGCACAACGGAGTTTTGTTCCTCGTCAACAATACAATCAAGGGAATTTTAGGGGTGGAAATGGTCAAGGGTATCAAGGTCAATTTCAACAAGCCAATGACCAAAGTGGAAATGCGGGTTAAACTTCATCAAGCGGCAATGAGGTTATGGATATGCTCCGAATGATGCAACAAGACATGCAATGGAGAAATCAACTCGATGAAGCTCTTATGCAAAAAGATGAAATGCGTGATAAAAGCATCCAAACGCTCACTACTCAAATGGGTCAACTCGCATCTAAGGTAGCGGAGCTTAAAAAAGGTAAGGGCCAACTTCCAAGTGACACGAAGGTAAATCCTCTCATAGTTCCTCACATAATATTAATATTAACCATGTAAGTGTTTTACGAAGCGGTAAAGATTTTGAAGCAAATTTGGAACGGGTTTGGTTGAAGGGGTGGTTGAGGATATTACGGGAATTGAAAGTGATGAGGATAATGTCTCATCACCAAGTGTGTCTAAGGATCCTATTGTTGGAAAAGTTATTAAAAAACCGAGTTTGAGGGGAAATTTTAAATGAAACAATAGAGGAAAGGAGACCAAGTCAAGTCCCGTTTCCTTCCGCTTTAGTTGACCCGGGAACGAAAAACTTTATTTCACAAGGGGCCCTCAAAAGGAGGAATTATTGGACATGTTTGAACAGACCAAGGTAAATCTCCCATTACTTGATGTGATTAAGCAAGTACCCTCTTATGAAAAATTCTTAAAAGAATTATGCACTCAAAAAAGACAAAAAAAGAAAAGGTTGCCTAAGCGGGTAGATCTGACCGGAAAAGTTAGTACGGTGCTAAAAGGGTTTCTTCCTCCTAAGCTCCAAGATCCGGGAAGGCCACTCATAAATATTCAAGTTGGAATTTTTCCAATGTCAAAGGCGTTGTTAGATCTTGGAGTAGGGCTAGTAAACTTACGGGTGGTTTATATGATCAGTATGATTTTGGTCCATTGGCTCGGGTCTTTACCACCCATGGTTTTAGCCGACTTGTTCACAAGTTACTTCGAGGGATGGTTCAAGATGTAATTGTAAAGGTTGATGAATTTAATTACCGGTACACTCTAGACTACTCATCCACGTACCCAAAACAACAACAAAACGTTATTTTTGGTCGGCCATTTTTAAGCACCGCTCATGCCGTAATTGATTGTCGACTTGGTATGGTTGACATGACATTCGGTAACAGAAAAATGCGATAAATGTTTTTAGTAACACTTCTAATTATGTTGTTGTTGATGAGTGTTTCATGCAGGATCTAGTGGATGGATGTGACCCGCATGAATATGAGGGAGAGGATGTTTGTGTTTGTGTTTGCAATGTTTCTGAGCAGGTACATTCTTGTGATTTGAGGGGGAGGAAGAAAAACAAGACGCGATGGCTGTGAAAGAGGGGCAACCGCCATGGACTCATCAGTTTGAGAGCTTGCTGGCAAAATTAGTTTGGGTACGAAGCCATCATTAGAGGAGCCCCCAATGTTAGAGTGGAAGGAATTGCCGAGCCACTTGAAATACCATTCTTAGGGGATAATGACACGTTACCGGTCATTATTGCCTCTAATTTAGAGGTGGCTCAAGAGCATGAATTGCTAAGGGTGCTTAAAGCGAATCGGGCGGTTATCGGATGGACGATCGCTGATTTGAAAGGAATCAACCCATCCATTGTTATGCACAAGATTATTACAACTGATGATGCAAAGCCGTCGAGGAAGCTCTAAGAAGGTTGAATCCGAACTTGCGTGAAGTGGTAAAGAAGGAGGTAATCAAATGGTTGGATGCAAGTATTATTTACCTTATTTCAGATAGTGCTTGGGTAAGTCCTACCGAAGTGGTGCCTAAAAATGCCGGTATTCAAGTGATAAAGGATGAAAACGGTGAACAAATCGCCACCCGACCGGTCACCGGGTGGCGTGTTTGTATCGATTATAGAATATTGAATACCGCAACCTCTAAGGACCATTTCCCATTACCTTTCATTGACCAAATAATTGAAAAACTTTTGGTAAAAAATACTACTGTTTTTTGGATGGGTACTCAGGTTTCAACCAAATTGCTATTCACCATGATAACCAACATAAAACCACTTTTACATGTCCTTGGTACTTTTGCCTTTAGGCGAATGCCATTTGGCTTGTGCAATGCCCCGGCAACTTTTCAACGATGTATCATGAGTATTTTCTATGACATGGTTGGGGAGTCGCTTGAGGTATTCATGGATGACTTTTCTATTTTTGGCACAAGTTTTGAGTCGTGTCTCGACGAGTGGAAAAGGTTTAAAAAAGATGTGTCAGAAAAACTTATTGCTTAGTTGGGAGAAAGTCATTTCATGGTTCAAAAAGGTATTGTGTTGGGCCGTGTTGTTTCTGAAAAAGGGATAGAGGTAGACAAAGTGAAAATTTGTGTAATATCATTGTTGCCTCCTCCTAAAAATGTAAAACGGGTAAGGTCGTTTTTTGGGCATGCTAGGTCTTATAGGAGATTTATTAAGGGTTTTAGTGTTTTTATAAACCCTTATGTAATTTATTATTGAAAGATGTTCCTTTGACTTACTAATGAATGTTTGCAAGCTTTTACTGTTTTGAAGGAACAACTGGTGAAGGCCCCTATTTTACAACCGCCAGATTGGTCAAAGCCGTTCGAGATTATGTGCGATGCCAGCGATACAACTATTGGAGCGGTTTTGGGTCAAAGGGTCGATAAGAAGCCGGTGGCAATCTATTATTCAAGCAAAACTTTGTCCGAGGCGCAATGAAATACACAACAACCAAAAAAGAATTATTAGCTGTGGTGTATGCCTTGGACTAGTTTCGATCGTATATATGGGGTAGCAAGGTGGTGATATATTCTAATCATAGCGCAGTTTGATATTTTATGGAGAAAAAGGATGCAAAGCCCCGGTTGATTTGATGGGTGCTCTTATTACAGGAATTCGATTTGGAAATCGCTATCTCTATTTTGCAGCACCGTGGTATGCCCATTATGTGAACTATTTGGCCACGGGTGTTATTCCTAGTCATTGGACAAAGAGAAGAAGACAACAGTTAATGGTTCACGTCAAGGAGTACATATGGGATGAACCGGATCTATTCAATATTGGGCCCGATCAAGTAATTAGAAGGTGTGTGCCGGAAAAGGAAGTGCCGAAATTTTAACCCATGCTCATTCATCCGCTTGTGGAGGACACTTAGTGGTCACAAGACGGGGTAGCAGGTGCTCACATGCGGGTTCTATTGGCCAACAATTTTCAAAGACGCATGTGAAGTTGCCCGAAATTGTCTAGTTTCCAAAAGATGGGGGTATTTTAAGAGGGATGAAATGCCCATGCAACCCATCTTGGTGGTAGAGATTTTTGATGTGTGGGGGATAGATTTCATGGGACCTTTTCCAAGTTCAAACGGGTTCTTGTACATCTTGGTGGCTTTGGATTATGTTTTAAAGTTTATTGAAGCCATACTGACAAGGACTAATGATCATTCGATTTTCTACAATCGATATCTTTGCTCGTTTTGGGATTCTGCGTGTTATAATCACTGATGGTGGTTCACATTTTAAAAATTTTAATTTCGGGAAATTATTGAAGAGGTACAGTGTGAACCACCGAATTGCCACGCTGTATCATCCACAAACTAGTGGACAAGTTGAAGTGTCCAACTGTCAAATCAAAGAAATTTTAATGAAGATGGTGCGAACGAATGGGAAGGATTGGTCGAGCAAGTTGGATGATGTGTTGTGGGCGTACCGAACGGCCTACAAAATTCCTATTAGTACAACTCCTTACCGGTTGGTGTATGGGAAGGGGTGTCATTTACCAAGGGAATTGACATACAACATAGGTGAACATACTAAATTAATAGGCTATCTTGAAATGACCGCAAAATCTATCTTTTTATATATTTTTTTAAACTGCTCAGTTATGAGTTAGAGCAATAGAAGGATGAATCGAAGATGGTTTTTTTAGTGCCAAACTGGAAAAACCATATCTGCAATAGGTAATTAGGTTGAAAGACACCTTTTCCTACAAGTGGTAATAGTGGACTCCATCATCAAGACCAAAGCATGTGACCTTGGTCCTAATCTTCACAACATACTGCCATATGAAATCAGGCCATATAGCTTTTCATGTATGCCTCGTGTTTGGATTTCTACCGAAGATTAGTATCCACATATCTTCTTTAATATTATTCTTAAGATATCATACCATGTGCGTTTGTGTTCCTTTTCATATGTCCCTCACTATTAAGTTCCTTGGTATACCTTTTCTTATATATAGCATTCTACATGCCAAATACAACCACTTCTTCTTAGAAATTAATCTACATCCTCATTCAGAAACACGCGATTCTTTGAGTTTTTTCCTTCCTTCAACAACACATTACAGCGAACATCCTCTAGCTTCTTTGAAAACATGGCCATCCGTATGCCTTGTATCATTCAAGCAAGATAAATTCTCAAACAATCCTCTCTAATAGTGGCAGCACACCCGCATCTATGGACATCCCCAAAGGCTATTTTGCCATTTATGTTGGGGAACAAGAGAAGAAGAGGTTTGTAGTCCCTGTATCAATATTAAGCGAGCCCAAATTCCAAGAGTTACTCCATCAGGCAGAGCAAGAGTTTGGATTCAACCATCCAATGAGCGGGATCACCATACCATGTAGTGAAGACGTATACACCGATCTCGCTTCTCATTTTGGAGCATTTTGACTTGTGTAGATCTGTATTTTTCGAACACAGTTTTGTAAACAACTAGACAGTAGTGAGCTTTTTTAGTTGTAAAGTTAGATCATTTTTCAAGGTTAATGAAACTTTAATTGGATATATTTTCATTTGGTATAGTAATGATATAAGAGGTGGATAAGTACACTGATAAAGCTACTTAGTAGCAAGTTATAGAAATTGAAGGGGATACTTACAACCAGAATTACATGTTCTTACAGTTTGACTCAACCCGATAATCCAATCAATCTGCAAACATTGCTACCAATTCCACATCCAGCAATGTTTTAGTAAAAAGCTAAGGTTACTGTCACACCCGTTCATTGGCGGAAGCGCGCGTGTGATCTGATTGATTCTCATTGCAAACAACATAGGTGAACATACTAAATAAATAGGCTATCTTGAAATGACCGTAAAATCTATCTTTTTATATATTTTTTTAAACTGCTCAGTTGTGAGTTAGAGCAATAGAAGGATGAATCGAAGAAAGTTTTTTTAGTGCCAAACTGGATAAACCATATCTGCAATAGGTAATTAGGTTGGAAGACACCTTTTCCTACAAGTGGTAATAGTGGACTCCATCATCAAGACCAAAGCATGTGACCTTGGTCCTAATCTTCACAACATACTGCCATGTGAAATCTGGCCATATAGCTTTTCATGTATGCCTCGTGTTTGGATTTCAAAGGAAGATTAGTATCCACATATCTTCTATAATATTATTCTATAGATATGATACAATGTGCGTTTGTTTTCTTGTTCATATGTCCCTGACTATTAAGTTCCTTGGTATACCTTCTTCTTATAAATAGCATTCTACATGCCTAATACAACCACTTCTTCTTAGAAATTAATCTACATCCTCATTCAGAAATACGCGATTCTTTGAGTTTTTTCCTTCCTTCAACCACACTTTACAGCGAACATCCTCTAGCTTCCTTGAAAACATGGCCATCCGTATGCCTTGTATCATTCAAGCAAGATAAATTCTCAAACGATCCCTCTCTAATAGTGGCAGCACACCCGCATCTATGGACATCCCCAAAGGCTATTTTGCCATTTATGTTGGGGAACAAGAGAAGAAGAGGTTTGTAGTCCTTGTATCAATATTAAGCGAGCCTAAATTCTAAGAGTTACTCCATCAGGCAGAGGAAGAGTTTGGATTCAACCATCCAATGGGCGGGATCACCATACCATATAGTGAAGACGTATTCACCTTCTCATTTTGATGCATTTTGACTTGTGTAGATCTGTATTTTTCTAACACATTTTTGAAAACAACTAGACAGTAGTAAAGCTTTTTTACTTGTAAAGTTAGATCATTGTTCAAGATTAATGAAACTTTAATTGGATGTTATTTTGAGTTGGTATAGTAATTGTTATAAGAGGTGGTTTAGTACACAGATAAAGCTACTTAGTAGCAAGTTATAGAAATTGAAGGGAATACTTACAACCAGAATTACATTCTCTTACAGTTTGACTCAACCCGATAATCCAATCAATCACCAAACATTGGTACCAATTCCACATCCAGCAATGTTTTAATAAAAGGCTAAGGTTACTGTCACACCCGTTCATTGGCGGAAGCACGCGTGTGATCTGATTGATTCTCATTTGCATACAACATAGGTGAACATACTAAATAAATAGGCTATCTTGAAATGACGGTAAAATCTATCTTTTTATATATTTTTTTAAACTGCTCAGTTATGAGTTAGAGCAATAGAAGGATGAATCGAAGACGGTTTTTTTAGTGCCAAACTGGATAAACCATATCTGCAATAGGCAATTAGGTTGGAAGACACCTTTTCCTACAAGTGGTAATAGTGGACTCCATCATCAAGACCAAAGCATGTGACCTTGGTCCTAATCTTCACAACATACTGCCTTATGAAATCTGGCCATATAGCTTTTCATGTATGCCTCGTGTTTGGATTTCAAAGGAAGATTAGTATCCACATATCTTCTATAATATTATTCTATAGATATGATACAATGTGCGTTTGTTTTCTTGTTCATATGTCCCTGACTATTAAGTTCCTTGGTATACCTTCTTCTTATAAATAGCATTCTACATGCCTAATACAACCACTTCTTCTTAGAAATTAATCTACATCCTCATTCAGAAATACGCGATTCTTTGAGTTTTTTCCTTCCTTCAACCACACTTTACAGCGAACATCCTCTAGCTTCCTTGAAAACATGGCCATCCGTATTGCCTTGTATCATTCAAGCAAGATAAATTCTCAAACGATCCCTCTCTAATAGTGGCAGCACACCCGCATCTATGGACATCCCCAAAGGCTATTTTGCCATTTATGTTGGGGAACAAGAGAAGAAGAGGTTTGTAGTCCTTGTATCAATATTAAGCGAGCCTAAATTCTAAGAGTTACTCCATCAGCAGAGGAAGAGTTTGGATTCAACCATCCAATGGGCGGGATCACCATACCATATAGTGAAGACGTATTCACCTTCTCATTTTGATGCATTTTGACTTGTGTAGATCTGTATTTTTCTAACACATTTTTGAAAACAACTAGACAGTAGTAAAGCTTTTTTACTTGTAAAGTTAGATCATTGTTCAAGATTAATGAAACTTTAATTGGATGTTATTTTGAGTTGGTATAGTAATTGTTATAAGAGGTGGTTTAGTACACAGATAAAGCTACTTAGTAGCAAGTTATAGAAATTGAAGGGAATACTTACAACCAGAATTACATTCTCTTACAGTTTGACTCAACCCGATAATCCAATCAATCACCAAACATTGGTACCAATTCCACATCCAGCAATGTTTTAATAAAAGGCTAAGGTTACTGTCACACCCGTTCATTGGCGGAAGCACGCGTGTGATCTGATTGATTCTCATTTGCATACAACATAGGTGAACATACTAAATAAATAGGCTATCTTGAAATGACGGTAAAATCTATCTTTTTATATATTTTTTTAAACTGCTCAGTTATGAGTTAGAGCAATAGAAGGATGAATCGAAGACGGTTTTTTTAGTGCCAAACTGGATAAACCATATCTGCAATAGGCAATTAGGTTGGAAGACACCTTTTCCTACAAGTGGTAATAGTGGACTCCATCATCAAGACCAAAGCATGTGACCTTGGTCCTAATCTTCACAACATACTGCCTTATGAAATCTGGCCATATAGCTTTTCATGTATGCCTCGTGTTTGGATTTCAAAGGAAGATTAGTATCCACATATCTTCTATAATATTATTCTATAGATATGATACAATGTGCGTTTGTTTTCTTGTTCATATGTCCCTGACTATTAAGTTCCTTGGTATACCTTCTTCTTATAAATAGCATTCTACATGCCTAATACAACCACTTCTTCTTAGAAATTAATCTACATCCTCATTCAGAAATACGCGATTCTTTGAGTTTTTTCCTTCCTTCAACCACACTTTACAGCGAACATCCTCTAGCTTCCTTGAAAACATGGCCATCCGTATGCCTTGTATCATTCAAGCAAGATAAATTCTCAAACGATCCCTCTCTAATAGTGGCAGCACACCCGCATCTATGGACATCCCCAAAGGCTATTTTGCCATTTATGTTGGGGAACAAGAGAAGAGAGGTTTGTAGTCCTTGTATCAATATTAAGCGAGCCTAAATTCTAAGAGTTACTCCATCAGGCAGAGCAAGAGTTTGGATTCAACCATCCAATGGGCGGGATCACCATACCATATAGTGAAGACGTATTAACCTTCTCATTTTGGTGCATTTTGACTTGTGTAGATCTGTATTTTTCTAACACATTTTTTCAAACAACTAGACAGTAGTAAGCTTTTTTACTTGTAAAGTTAGATCATTGTTCAAGATTAATGAAACTTTAATTGGATGTTATTTTGAGTTGGTATAGTAATTGTTATAAGAGGTGGTTTAGTACACAGATAAAGCTACTTAGTAGCAAGTTATAGAAATTGAAGGGATACTTACAACCAGAATTACATCTCTTACAGTTTGACTCAACCCGATAATCCAATCAATCACCAAACATTGGTACCAATTCCACATCCAGCAATGTTTTAATAAAAGGCTAAGGTTACTGTCACACCCGTTCATTGGCGGAAGCACGCGTGTGATCTGATTGATTCTCATTTGCATACAACATAGGTGAACATACTAAATAAATAGGCTATCTTGAAATGACGGTAAAATCTATCTTTTTATATATTTTTTTAAACTGCTCAGTTATGAGTTAGAGCAATAGAAGGATGAATCGAAGACGGTTTTTTTTAGTGCCAAACTGGATAAACCATATCTGCAATAGGTCAATTAGGTTGGAAGACACCTTTTCCTACAAGTGGTAATAGTGGACTCCATCATCAAGACCAAAGCATGTGACCTTGGTCCTAATCTTCACAACATACTGCCATATGAAATCTGGCCATATAGCTTTTCATGTATGCCTCGTGTTTGGATTTCAAAGGAAGATTAGTATCCACATATCTTCTATAATATTATTCTATAGATATGATACAATGTGCGTTTGTTTTCTTGTTCATATGTCCCTGACTATTAAGTTCCTTGGTATACCTTCTTCTTATAAATAGCATTCTACATGCCTAATACAACCACTTCTTCTTAGAATTAATCTACATCCTCATTCAGAAATACGCGATTCTTTGAGTTTTTTCCTTCCTTCAACCACACTTTACAGCGAACATCCTCTAGCTTCCTTGAAAACATGGCCATCCGTATGCCTTGTATCATTCAAGCAAGATAAATTCTCAAACGATCCCTCTCTAATAGTGGCAGCACACCCGCATCTATGGACATCCCCAAAGGCTATTTTGCCATTTATGTTGGGGAACAAGAGAAGAAGAGGTTTGTAGTCCTTGTATCAATATTAAGCGAGCCTAAATTCTAAGAGTTACTCCATCAGGCAGAGCAAGAGTTTGGATTCAACCATCCAATGGGCGGGATCACCATACCATATAGTGAAGACGTATTCACCTTCTCATTTTGGTGCATTTTGACTTGTGTAGATCTGTATTTTTCTAACACATTTTCAAAACAACTAGACAGTAGTGAGCTTTTTTACTTGTAAAGTTAGATCATTGTTCAAGATTAATGAAACTTTAATTGGATGTTATTTTGAGTTGGTATAGTAATTGTTATAAGAGGTGGTTTAGTACACAGATAAAGCTACTTAGTAGCAAGTTATAGAAATTGAAGGGATACTTACAACCAGAATTACATGCTCTTACAGTTTGACTCAACCCGATAATCCAATCAATCACCAAACATTGGTACCAATTCCACATCCAGCAATGTTTTAATAAAAGGCTAAGGTTACTGTCACACCCGTTCATTGGCGGAAGCACGCGTGTGATCTGATTGATTCTCATTTGCATACAACATAGGTGAACATACTAAATAAATAGGCTATCTTGAAATGACGGTAAAATCTATCTTTTTATATATTTTTTTAAACTGCTCAGTTATGAGTTAGAGCAATAGAAGGATGAATCGAAGACGGTTTTTTTAGTGCCAAACTGGATAAACCATATCTGCAATAGGAATTAGGTTGGAAGACACCTTTTCCTACAAGTGGTAATAGTGGACTCCATCATCAAGACCAAAGCATGTGACCTTGGTCCTAATCTTCACAACATACTGCCATATGAAATCTGGCCATATAGCTTTTCATGTATGCCTCGTGTTTGGATTTCAACGGAAGATTGTATCCACATATCTTCTTTAATATTATTCTAAGATATATACCATGTGCGTTTGTTTTCCTTTTCATATGTCCCTGACTATTAAGTTCCTTGGTATACCTTCTTCTTATAAATAGAATTCTACATGCCTAATACAACCACTTCTTCTTAGAAATTAATTTACATCCTCATTCAGAAAACGCATCTTTGAGTTTTTTCCTTCCTTCAACCACACTTTACAGCGAACATCCTCTAGCTTCCTTGAAAACATGGCCATCCGTATGCCTTGTATCATTCAAGCAAGATAAATTGTCAAACGAATCCTCTCTAATAGTGGTAGCACATCCGCATCTATGGACATCCCCAAGGCTATTTTGCCATTTATGTTGGGGAACAAGAGAACAAGAGGTTTGTAGTCCCTTGTATCAATATTAAGCGAGCCCAAATTCCTAGACTTACTCCATCAGGCAGAGCAAGAGTTTGGATTCAACCATCCAATGGGCGGGATCACCATACCATGTAGTGAAGACGTATTCACCATCTCCTTCTCATTTGGAGCATTTTGACTTGTGTAGATCTGTATTTTTCGAACACAGTTTTGTAAACAACTAGACAGTAGTGAGCTTTTTTAGTTGTAAAGTTAGATCATTGTTCAAGATTAATGAAACTTTAATTGGATTTATTTTGCAGTTGGTATAGTAATTGTTATAAGAGGTGGTTTAGTACACAGATAAAGCTACTTAGTAGCAAGTTATAGAAATTGAAGGGGATACTTACAACCAGAATTACATTACTCTTACAGTTTGACTCAACCCGATAATCCAATCAATCAGCAACATTGTACCAATTCCACATCCAGCAATGTTTTAATAAAAGGCTAAGGTTACTGTCACACCCGTTCATTGGCGGAAGCACGCGTGTGATCTGATTGATTCTCATTGCATACAACATAGGTGAACATACTAAATAAATAGGCTATCTTGAAATGACGGTAAAATCTATCTTTTTATATATTTTTTTAAACTGCTCAGTTATGAGTTAGAGCAATAGAAGGATGAATCGAAGACGGTTTTTTTAGTGCCAAACTGGATAAACCATATCTGCAATAGGTAATTAGGTTGGAAGACACCTTTTCCTACAAGTGGTAATAGTGGACTCCATCATCAAGACCAAAGCATGTGACCTTGGTCCTAATCTTCACAACATACTGCCATATGAAATCTGGCCATATAGCTTTTCATGTATGCCTCGTGTTTGGATTTCAAAGGAAGATTAGTATCCACATATCTTCTATAATATTATTCTATAGATATGATACAATGTGCGTTTGTTTCTTGTTCATATGTCCTGACTATTAAGTTCCTTGGTATACCTTCTTCTTATAAATAGCATTCTACATGCCTAATACAACCACTTCTTCTTAGAAATTAATCTACATCCTCATTCAGAAATACGCGATTCTTTGAGTTTTTTCCTTCCTTCAACCACACTTTACAGCGAACATCCTCTAGCTTCCTTGAAAACATGGCCATCCGTATGCCTTGTATCATTCAAGCAAGATAAATTCTCAAACGATCCCTCTCTAATAGTGGCAGCACACCCGCATCTATGGACATCCCCAAAGGCTATTTTGCCATTTATGTTGGGGAACAAGAGAAGAAGAGGTTTGTAGTCCTTGTATCAATATTAAGCGAGCCTAAATTCTAAGAGTTACTCCATCAGGCAGAGCAAGAGTTTGGATTCAACCATCCAATGGGCGGGATCACCATACCATATAGTGAAGACGTATTCACCTTCTCATTTTGGTGCATTTTGACTTGTGTAGATCTGTATTTTTCTAACACATTTTTGTAAACAACTAGACAGTAGTGAGCTTTTTTACTTGTAAAGTTAGATCATTGTTCAAGATTAATGAAACTTTAATTGGATGTTATTTTGAGTTGGTATAGTAATTGTTATAAGAGGTGGTTTAGTACACAGATAAAGCTACTTAGTAGCAAGTTATAGAAATTGAAGGGGATACTTACAACCAGAATTACATGCTCTTACAGTTTGACTCAACCCGATAATCCAATCAATCAGCAAACATTGTACCAATTCCACATCCAGCAATGTTTTAATAAAAGGCTAAGGTTATTGTCACACCCGTTCATTGGCGGAAGCCGCGGTGTGATCTGATTGATTCTCATTGCATACAACATAGGTGAACATACTAAATAAATAAAAACGAGCTCCAAATGCCATTACCGTATTGTTCAAACCCAACATAAGTTGAGTATATTGTATACAAACATGAAATGAAACTTAAGTTGTCAAAAGGTTAACATGTCCAAAATGCAAGTTTTAAAATGACAAGGCTTTGACCCATTATATCACCGCAAGGAGGCGGTATATAATGGGTAAACCCTTCAAAAATTGGCATGGTGATTGATACTTGTTTCCTTGACTGAAATTCCCTGCATTGTCTACTAATTTCCTGAATTTCATGTTAAGTTGAAAATGAACAAAAGTTGGCGAGTTATGTGTTTAACTTTTGAGATGGATCCATAAAATATATTGATATTTATGTATCAAAACCTGGTATGTAAAGCTTCAATGAAAATCGTCATCACTTATAGAATAGGAAGCATCCAACCTAGATATTTACTGTCGATTAACCTCGACTAGGAAAACAAATGCACTTTTCTATGTGGGTCCATGACCAAGATGTGGGCTCGCCAGCACCGCTAGATCTAACCTTTGTACCGTGGTTTAACCAAAGATTAATGGTGCTTACGTCCAGCCTATTCACACATGATCTAGTTTTTGATTCCCTAGCTTATCATACCATAGACATGTATTTCCCCCATAGTTGTAAAACAGTAAAACATTTAGGATGAAAGGGGGTCATGAAACTAACTGAATTGCTTTTGTTATCTATAACTAAAATCAAGTACTTCCTCCGTTCCTATAACAACCTACAAACGTGTTAGGCTTTGTTAGACACTTCGGTCTTTGTAACGATTCTAAGTATTTGTTAAGAACTTGTTCAAAGTTATGTTCAGCTTAGATGTATTTTCGATGTATGTGTCAATAGCTATACTTCATCAAGTATATATGTATCCTAGCATCTCATGTGTTGCATGTACGACCGAGCGCTTTAGACTTCTTGCCTCGCACGAGTAAAATGTATATGTTTCATGACTTCTCATAGTCAACGATGCCATCGTCGGATATGTTCCATATATATTATTTTTAACATGTCTTGATATATAATTATTCATTGCATGGGTTTATGGTATACATGATTAAGTGTTATTATTGTTAAGTATTATACATATGCATCTTCCCAAGTATAGGTATACTTTATTGTGAGATTTTTGTATTTAAAATGTATTCTCATGGTTATTTATAATACTTGTAATGGTATTTCCACAAATTGTTAGTGGTGTATGTTGGATGTATTTGTACGTATAGGAATACATATATTTTTGTATTTATTACCCACACCTTTGTGTATTCTCCAAATATATAACTTTATAAGATATGTATATTATTCTTGGTAATGTATGTACCCCAAAATAATATATACCTTTCAGATTAGTTCTAGAAAAATATTTATATTTTTAGTTTCCACCAAAACAATATATTTTTAGGAGGTTTATGAAATATATATTTTCATACATTTCAAAAGTAATACATTTTTAGTATAGGCGAAATATATATTAGTTTCTATATTTGTAAAAATATATTTTATGTCCATCTTTATTTTTAGAAAAACCATAACTTCTTGGATTAATATTTTATACAAAATATGAGGATTTTTATTATATTACTTTTAAACAAGATTACTTATAAGAACTTTGTAAACATATATTTTTGAAAGTGTTTAAATTTTATAAAAATTTTTTGCCATAGTTTCCCCTAGATTTAGGAGGTTTCCCATGTTTTAAAACATGTGTTTAATCTTTCAAAACTTATCATTTTAATCACACAATTTCCACTAAGTGTAATATATGCATTAGATGTATTTTCATGATATGATGAACTTGAAAGTTTACCAAATCATGTAGTATTTTAACCTTGTGTTTAATATGTTCATCCATCTTTAAAAATGGGTTTAGTTTCTTCTATTTACTAACTTGGTTAAAAATCATTTTTAACAACTTGTTCACATATTATCTTAAAAACATCAAAAATCATTTAAACCACTTTTATAAGTTCATCCATTATGTTTAACAAGTTCATCAACATAGCACAAAATAAACAACTACTTGTTAGATTTATATGTCTAGCAAGTATACATATGATGGATATCATCCATAGCACAAAATAAACAACTACATCTTCATTATATCTTTGTGATATGTTTATTTTCTTTAGATCAAGTTACTAGTTCATGTGTTCATCTTTTAAAGGGGATGTTTTTAGATGGTTTATCTTAGAAATTAATAATATACTAGTAACAAGACATCAAATGAAAGATTAGGAGGCTTACTACTAGCTCTTGTGGCTAGGGAAGTGGCAAGATGAACAAGATGATGAAGATGAAGCAAATATGGTGGATAATAGCTCCCTAGAGTGGTCCTTCAACTTCCAAGGCTTGATCCTTCCTTAGTTAGGCTTGAAACACCCTTGAGTATGCTTGGATTAGCTTGAAAGTGGCTTGATGATGGAGGTGAAGTGGAAGTTATTGTGGTCGTGAGGTAGAGGGGAAAGAAAGAGATGGAGTGTTTGAATTTTAGTGTTAAAAATTTGTGAAAGGAAGTTGTGATCTTGTCCCCTTATAAGCTCATGCAACTGTAACCTCCATCATATAACTCCTTTAACCACAAAGACTTAATAAAGTTTAGGGGGACAACATGTGGGCAGGGGGGCCCACATGTAGCCGTCCATGATGATGGGGGACCTAGTTGGCTTTCAATCACTAGTTAGTTATTTAGTTAGGAAATTAGGGGTTCAGTTAGGGGTCTTGATGTATTAGGGTTTTTGATGCATTTTAACATATATTTATGCCATACACTAGTTTAACATTGTTAAACAATATTACTAGTCCATAATTTGTGTATGGTTGTGTTTGGTTGCTTAACCGGATTGTCCAAGTTACAACAGAAACAAGAGGGCCAGGCCCGTACATACAACACACGAGATGTAATATATATATATATATTATATATTTGACGGAATAAAACAAACTCCAAATGTAATTACTCATAAAGTTTTAAAATAATAAGGCTTTGACACTTATATCACCGCAAGGAGGCGGGACATAATGGGCAAACCCTTCAAAAGTTGGCAATGGAAGTTGTTGTGGCCGTGGGTTTGAGGGGGAAAGAACAAGTGAAGAGTTGAAACTTTGATTAAGATGATAATGTGTGGTTTAATGTGTTAATGTTGTCTTCTTATGCATAATTACTCATACAAGACCCTCCATACATTCTAATTGTCCTCCCAACATGTTGAGACATGGGGGACACAAATGTTGGGTGCTGGGACACCCCCTCTTCACCGTCCAAGGGGTGTTAGTGTAGGACTAACTTGGTTAAGTTTCCTAGTTAAAGATTCAGTTAAGTTTAGGATAACTTAAGATAGAGTTTTTAGGATTTTAGGGGGTTTTGATGTATTTTAAGGTATAAGGTTCCATACACTAGTTTAATATTGTTAAAAAATGTTAACTAGTTTAAAGTTTATGTCTAGTTCGTGTTCGGTTGCTTAACGGGTGCTAGATTCGTTAACGGGTCCTTAAACGAAGGTTTAAGCAACTTGTAGGGATTTTAGGGATTTTCAAGCAAAACAATGTGTTTAATGATTTTAACTAGTTGTATGACGTAAAAACATTGTTAACTAGTTCATATGATGTGTCATATTGTGTCCGGGTGTTCATTTGGTTGTCGGTTCATTAAAATGTTAACTTTCAAGTCTTGCATGATATGATATGTTTTTGTGCCAAACTGATACTTTTAGTTTCTTTTAAGTAGTGCATGATGTTTAACATAAGCTTGTGGATGTTGTATTTTGCTGAATTTTCACTAAGTGTGCATTTCAGACAGTTTTTAGTGCATGTATTGTTTCCGGAAAGTGTTGGCATAAATCCTTGTTTTCCTCACGAGGGATTTAATTTCCAGTTTATGTTGGACTCCCATCTAAGTCCTAAATCTATTGTTTAGCTTTGTACTCAATATGTGCTTTCAAAGCTAGTCTACTAATTCTTTGGACGCATTGTTTTAAACTATTTTTGATGGTAACCACTAAACAAGTAATATGCATCATGTAATGTACTTAGCAAGTTTTCTAGGTGTATGCCATGCAATTCATGCAGTCTAGACCTTTAAAACATGTAATTGTATGATATAATTCACTGTTTAAATGTAGGGAATTTAACCGAAAGTGACAGTTGTCACATACATCCCTCGTAAAAGGAATTTCATCCAAAAATTCAAGCTAAGTCATCCGTTGCAGGAGTCTTCTCGAACATGTGAGGGTATTTGGCCTTGATTTGATCCTTACGTTCCCAAGTGTACTCGGGTCCGTGTCTTGAGTTCCAATGAACTTTGACTAACTTCTACGACTTCTCCTAGTTTTCTTGACTTTCCAGTCAATAACCTCGACAGGTTCTTCAGTAATTGGAGCTTATCGTCTATATGAATCTCATATGTAGGGATGATAACTGTTTCTTGCGTTGGATTCTTCTTGAGATTTGACACATGGAATGTGTCATGTACACTACTAAGTTCATCTGGTAATTTCAACTTGTACGCAACGGTACCAACCTTTGCCAAAATTTCAAATGGTCTGATGTACCGCGGGTTGAGCTTCCCGCGCTTACCAAATATGGCTACGCCCTTCCAAGGCGAGACTTTCAACAAAACCTTGTCTCCGACCTTGAAGGATAATGGTTTTCTTCTGTTGTTCACGTAGCTCTTTTGTAGATCACGAGCCGCCTTGATATGGTCTCAGATTTGAAATATTTTATCGGTAGTCTCTTGGACTAATTAGGACCGATTAATTGTTTGTCGCCAACTTCCGCCCAACATCGCGGAGAACGACACTTTCGACCATAAAAAGCTTCGAACGGTGCGACTTGTATGCTTGTGTGGTAACTATTGTTATAGGAAAACTCCACCAAGGTTAGGTGATTATCCCAATTGCCACCTAGGTCCATCACACATGCACGAAGCATGTCTTCAAGCGTTTGGATGGTCCATTTACTCTGGTCGCTGGTTTGGGGATGCAAGGCCATGCTTAGATCTAGTTGAGATCCAAAGGCCTTTCGGAAAGATTGCCAAATTCTTGACACAAAACGACCGTCTCAGTCCGAGATGATAGAAATAGTCACTCCATGACTAGCCACTGTTTCTCTAAGATAAAGCTCGGCTAATTTTTCTGTGTTGTATTTCTCGCAAATCAGAAGAAAATGCATGGACTTTGTCAATCTATCCACTATTACCCAAATCATGTCTTGCCCTCTTGAGGTTCTCGGTAATTTGTAATAAAGTCCATAGATATTTGTTCCCATTTCCACACGGGAATCTCGGGTTGTTGTAACAGTCCTGAAGGTTTCAGATACTCGGCCTAAACTTTCGTGCAAGTTAAACATTTACCGACATAAGTCGCAATGTCGCTTTTGAAGTTAGGCCACCAATAATATTCCTTCAAGTCTTGGTACATCTTATCCGATCTCGGATGGATTGAGTACTTAGACTTGTGTGCTTTGCCCAACACTACTTCCCAAAGTCCCGCCGAAAAGTGGAACCCAAATTCGACCCATAAGGTATAAAGTTCCATCTTCCTTTAGCACTAATTGCTTCTCCATGCCTCGGAGAAGTTCCGCTTGAATATGTTCCTCCTTGAGTGCTTCTACTTGCGCCTCATGAATCTGTGTAGTAAGGTTCGTTTGAATTGTCATCTCTAGTGCTCGAACCCTTAAGGTTTTAACTCGCTCCTTGCGCTCAAGGCATCTGCTACAACGCTTGCCTTACCCGGATGGTATTTGATCTCACAGTCATAGTCATTCAATAATTCAACCCAACGTCATTGACCCATATTTAATTCCTTCTAATTACATATATATTGAAGACTTTTGTGATCCGTGAATATGATACACTGAGTACCATATAAGTAATGTCGCCATATCTTTAAAGCAAATACCACCGCACCTAACACAAGATCATGCGTGGTGTAGTTCTTCTCATGCACCTTTAGTTGGTGTGATGCATATTCGATGACTTTTTCCCGTTGCATAAGCACGTAACCTAATCCTTGATACGAAGCAACACAGTATACCACAAAGTCATTGGTACCTTCAAGGAGTGAAAGAACCGATGCGTCACATAATTTATCCTTTAGAAGTTGAAATGCTTCTTGTTGTTTTTCTCCCCAATGGAACTTCTTGTCTTTTTGCGTGAGTGAGGTTAGCGGTTGAGAAACTTTGGAAATGTTCTCAACAAATCTCCCATAATAACCTGCTAGATCCAAAAATTGTCCAACCTAGGTTGGTGTCTTGGGCGGTTCCCAATTCTTAATGGCTTTAATCTTCGATGGGTCTACATGAATACCTTTCTCGTTTACAACATGCCCGAGAAATTGCAATTCCCGAATCCAAAACTCACATTTAGAAAACTTTGCTTAAAGTTTTTCTTTCTTCAATAAGTCCAAAATGGTTCTCAAAATGTTGCTCGTGCTCGTCCTTCGACTGTGAATATATTAATATATCGTCAATAAATACTATCACAAATTTGTCGAGATACGGCTTGCACACGCGATTTCCTTAAATCCATAAAAACTGTCGGAACGTTTGTTAAGCCAAAAGGCATAACAAGAAACTCTAATGACCATAACAAGTTCTAAACGCCGTCTTTGGTATGATTTCTTCTTGTATCCGCAACTGGTGATATCCAGACCCTAAGTCTATCTTGGAGTAGAAACTCTATCCTTGCAGTTGGTCGAACAAATCATCAATTCTCGATAGTGGGTACCGGTTCTTGATGGTGAGCTTATTCAACTCTCAGTACTCTATACACATTCTGAATGTTCCGTCCTTTTTCTTCACAAATAAAACTGGAGCTCCCTAAGGCGAAAAGCTTGGTCAAATGAATCCCTTATCCAACAACTCTTGAAGTTGTGTGGATAAACTACTGCATCTCTGAAGGTGCTAAACGATATCGGAGACTTTGCTACGGGTGCACTCCTGGTACCAAGTCGATTTGAAACTCGACTTGTCGTTGCGGTGGTAATCCCGGCAAGTCCTCAGGGAAGACTTTAGGGAACTCCTTCGCCACAGAAATATCTTCAAGCTTAGGCTCCTCGGCCTTTTTTTCAACCACGTGTGTAGGAAGGCTATGAAACCCTTCCATAAGAACGCTCTAGCTTTCATACAACTAATAATCCGCAAGGGTGTGTCGCGCTTCTCTCCATGAATAACAATGGTCTCCTCATTCGTAGCGGTATGCGAATAATCTTCCCATGGCACAGAACTTCGCTTGGTTACCGGATAGCTAATCCAATCCGACTACTACGTCGAAACTACCCAACTGAAAAGGTAAGAGATCGATGTTGAACTTTTGCTGAGCCAGATCCAAGGAACATCCCTTAATGATTTCCATCGGCTCGACTAATTTACTGTATTGCCAACTCTATGGAATAGGGAACATCTAGCTTACTTGATTCTACACCAAATATATTTTTAAATGCCATGGAAATAAAGTAAAATCGGCACCGGTATCAAATAATATGGATGCGAAATGATTGTTAATAGGAAACGTACTAGTGACCATATTAGGGTCTCGGTGCGCATCCTTTGCCCCGATCACCAAAGCTTTCCCGCGAGCTTGATTTCCCTTGGGACAATCTTTCTTCTCGTGATCCTTACTTCCGCAACCATAACATCCAGTTTCTCGCCCAAACCACATTCCCGTTTCCATTACCAACACCATTTCCAATTCCTCCTCTACATGTAGACATCCAAGATGCCTCAGTACAATGGCCAAGTTTGCCACACTTATCACACTTGGGAGTCCATCAAGCACTAGTATGATCGTACGCACATTTGGCGCACTTGGGGTAGGGACCTTCATATTTCTTGGGACCAGTGTTGGTTGTAGCTACAAAAGCTGATTAGCCACTCCCCTCTTGTTGCCACTGTTGTTGTTGGAATGGTTAGCATGATTGTTGTTGTCGTCGTTCACCAGTGTACCCTTCTAGAAGTTTGTATACTTTCTCTTCCCATCATTTGCTGACTCGCCGTGAGATTCTTTCTTCTCCGCCACTTTTTCAAACAATTTCTTCATCCTCATTGCATCTTCAGTGAGACTAACGGCCAGTGTCACAGCAAAAGTGATGGTAGCAGGACTTGACGCAGTAACCATGCTACGGATTTCCGGTACTATTCCCTAGATGTAGTGCTCGATGCGCTTGAACTCCGGTGTTTGGTCAGCTCCATTCATGGATAAGTTCCAGAATTTGGTCTCCAGCTTCTAAAGTTCAGCCCTTGAACAATATTTTTCTCTAATCCTTTCCTTCAGATCGTGAAACCTCTAGGTATAGCCCAAATGTCAGACTCCATTCATGGATAAGTTCCAGATATGGTTCTCCAGGTTTTGAAGTTCAGCCCTTGAACAATATTTTTCTCTCATCCTTTCCTTCAAGCTCTCTCGAGACATCCCATAAGTGGCGTCATCACCCAGCACTTGTAGGTTCCACCATGTTAGTGATTCATCAATAAACAGACCAGTAATAAAAGTAACTTGCTGGTCAGTGGAACATCTGCTCATTCAGAGTGTGGAGTCTGTTTTATCCGTCCAGCGCACAAAGGCCACCGCACCGCTGGTGCCATCATCGTTTAGTGGCCTGACAGTCCAAGAACTACTTATAGGTGCATCCTGAAATGCTTATAAACAGATTATCAATGAGCAAATAATGAAACACACGAATAGATTAAAAGAATTGTCTGAGTTGTAATAACAACTAAATATTACCATTGGTGTGGTTCCCACCAGAGGAACGGCCTTGTCCCTGGCTTCTAGATCAGCCAGTTCCACCATTTCTGCTTGTTCCGCCTGTCCCGCCATTATTACTTTCATTTCGGATTGCCTCGTATTGGGCCAAGCCTAAGATATCCTTTGTTCCAACAAGGCGTTTAATTTGGCCTTGTTCCTAGGCATCGGTTGGGGTTGGTTCACATTTCGGGTGCGAGGAGTTCTCCTTCTTGGTGGCATGATCTTTCAAGATAATATGGTAGTAAAGATTAGACTTTATTTAGTAAATATTCTTTGAGTTAATTATAATTTATAAGTATTCATACATATATATATATATTTCGAGTTGCCTCGTATTGGGCCAGAGCCTAAGATATCCTTTGTTCCAACAAGGCGTTTAATTCGGCCTTGTTCCTAGGCATCAGTTGGGGTTGGTTCACATTTCGGGTGCGAGGAGTTCTCCTTCTTGGTGGCATGATCTTTCAAGATAATATGGTAGTAAAGATTAGACGTTTATTTAGTAAATATTCTTTCAGTTAATTATAATTTATAAGTATTCATACATTTATATATTATTATATATATATGCAAGTAGTCAAGTAAGCAAGCAATTAAATAACACATAGTAATTTAAATATATATAAATGATCCATTGTATAAATAAGTCGGCTCCGCGCAATACACCATGCGAAAATCAATATAATGCATCAAAACGAAGAAATCAAGTTTTTATATATAATAAGACAACTTGTTACATAATCGTTGCAAAGGAAACAACAATGTACTTGGGTTACATCACCTGCTCATACAAGTTTAATACATATAAAAAGCAAAATCTTCCTTTATGTTAGCGATTTTCGTTCTTCTAGTTGTCTTCAAAACTTGATGTATAGCCTTCACCAAAAACGGGTATCTAGCTCCCGGGTCAAAAAGGTACCTGCAAACTGATGTTGCTCTAAAGATTGAACGTAACTCTCTATAAACTACGCGGTGAAGTGGAGGGATGGTAGGGATCAGACATAGGCATCATATGTGGTGGTGAGTATGGAGTAGGGCGAGTTGGCTCATGAAACGGGCCTGCCACGTGACGTGGTGATGCTGGTAGCTGCGATGGTCCAGTAGAGTGGGTGATATGGGACGAAACGTCTCATAGGTAATGGGTCGAATCCAGGTTGAATCGCCTACAGGTCTCGGAAAGTAAAGGGTGTCCTCAGAAGATGGGGTAGGGGTGCGGACAGACGTGTGTGTGGGTACAAGAGTGGGTGTCGGGGTAGCAATGGGTATAGTGTCAAAGTTGCGGTCGGTACCATCCGGTCGAAGCTCGGCTAGACGAATAGCTGAAGAAGAAGCACGGTCTCTCTCATCCGATGATGAAATGGCTGCAACAGAAACCGCATGTGAGAATACCTCCAGATGGTTATGTCGATCACCTCTCCCGCTGAGGTCGTCATCAAGGTGGTCGACGTGAAATACGAAAACCTCATCCTCATCATCAGATAGATCGATGACACGGGCCACATGGCAAGTAGAATGGCGTCAATAGGTATAACCTCGACTGGATGCTCACCCTCGGGGTGACCGATAATGATCTGCTCGTTGTGTTGCGATGTCTAGTCCTCCTCAGGCTTAGACTCGCTATCGGAGGAGATGTAATGCACGATAGTCCAACCACATCGTCAGAGACGATCTCCATCGGATCGTGGTCGTCGTAAATACCGCTTTCAGCTGATTCACATTGGTAACTCGAAAAAGGTTTGTACGACATGTATAATTAATTGTTATTTAGTATTATATATATACACACGAAAATGTAGGCATCACATAATGTCCATTTTATGTTGTACTATTTGTTTTGGGTGAATCAACTTAATTTTCTGTGTCTACCCTTTGTATACTAAGTCTCATAATGTCCTTGCATTATTTTGTAAAATGAATTTATGTAGTGGACCTTGTGAAATAGTTATGCAATGAAAATCCTTTTGTATTTGATAAATTTTTTTCGTGAGAGGATCCTAGTGATTGTAGACTAGACTCGAGAAGGAATCCTAGTTCACTACAATGGAAGCTTTTTTAGCAATCTATCACACCCGCTCATAGGCGGAAGCACGGCAGTGTGATCTGATTGATTCTAATTGCATACAACATAAGTGAACATACAAAATGAACAAAACAAACTCCAAATGCAATTACTTATATAGTTTCAAAACACAACATAGGTTGAGTATATTGTTTACAAACCATGAAATGAGATTAAGTTGTCAAAGTGTTACATAACTTAAATGCAAGTTTTAAAAAAAATAAGGCTTTGACCATTATATCACCGCAAGGAGACGGGATATAATGGGAAACCCTTCAAAAGTTGGCAATGGAGGTTGTTGTGATCGTGAGTTTGAGGGGGAAAGAAGAAGTGAAGAGTTGAATCTTTGATGAGGATGATAATGTGTGGTTTAATGTGTTAATGTTCTTTTCTTATGCATGATTGCTCATACAAGACCCTCTATACATTCTAATTGTCCTCCTAAAATGTTGAGACATGGGGGACACAAAATGTTGGGTGGTGGGACCCCCCCTCTTGGCCGTCCAAGGGGTGTTAGTTTAAGACTAACTTGGTTAAGTTCCTAGTTAAAGATTTAGTGAAGTTTAGGTTAAGTAAGAGTGTTTAGGGTTTTAAGGGTTTTTGATGTATTTTAAGGTATAAGGTGCCATACACTAGTTTAATATTGTTACACAATTTAAACTAGTTTATATTTTATGTCTAGTTCGTGTTAGGTTGCTTAATGGGTGCTAGATTGTTAACGGATTCTTAAACGGAGGTTTAAGCAACTTCTAGGGATTTTATGAATTTTCAAGCAAAACAATGTGTTTAATGGCTTTAACTACTTGTATGATATTAACATTGTTAACTAGTTCATATGATGTGTCAGATTGTGTCCGAGTGTTTGTTTGGTTGTCGGTTCGTTAAAATGTTTGATATGTCAAATTGATACTTCCAATATCTTTTAAGTAGTGCATAATGTTTAACACTATTTCTGCATATTACATAAGCTTGTGGATGCTGTATTTTGTTGAATTTTGTTGAATTTTCACTGAGTGTGCATTTTGGACAGTTTTTAGTGCATGTATTGTTTCCAGAAAGTGTTCGCATAAATCCTTTTTTCCTCACCAGGGATTTAATTTACAGTTTATGTTGGACTACCATCTAAGTCCTAAGTCTGCTGTTTAGCAGCGTACTGAAGTTGTGCTGTCACGGCTAGTCTACTAATTGTTCTTATGCACTGTTTAACCTGTTTTAGAGTGGTAACTACTACACAAGTGGTAACTACTACACAAGTAATATGCGTCATGTAATGTACTCAGCAAGTTTTGTTGGTGTATGCCATGCAATTCATGCAGTTTAGACGTTCAAAACACGTAATTATATCATATAATTCACTGCTTAAATGTATGGAGTTTACCCGAAAGTGACAGTTGTCACACTTTTTGGTGCTCATGTATTAATTACTGTTTTGTGTCAACATAAATACATGACAGGGAACACATAGGCTCATAATAGAACCTTGAATGTGCTTCAGAATATAAAACAAAAACAAAACTGATACATTGAACCTTTACGGAAGTTCATAAAGGTTCCATGACACGATTTTAACGCAAGCATTCCATAAGTTGTAGTTTACTTTTATTATGATTACTGTGACTGAGGCGGGTAAAAAACATTCATCAGGTTGTTCTGGTACTGCTTACTTGTAAACCAAATAAGACAAGATATTGATAAGTTACATTTGATATTTTCAACAGGCTATCTTGAAATGACCGCGAAATCTATCTGGTTATATATGTTTTTTAAGCTACTCAGTTATGAGTTAGAGCTATAGAAGGATGAATCCAAGATGGTTTTTTTAGTACCAAACTGGATAAACCATATCTGCAACTGGTAATTAGGATGGAAGACACCTTGTCCTACAACTAGACAGTAGTGAGCTCTTTTAGTTGTAAAGTTAGATCGTTGTTCAACATTAATGAAACTTTAATTGGGTATTATTTTGAGTTCATGGTATAGTAATTGTTGTAAGTGGTGGTTTAGTACAAAAATAAAGGTACTTAGTAGCCGGTATATAAAAGTTGATGCGGATACTTACAACCAGAATTACATGCTCTTACAGTTTGACTCAACCGGATAATCCGATGAATCAGCAAACATTGCTACCAATTCCACATCCAGCCATGTTTTAAAGAAAGGCCAAGGTTACACATGCATAAGTCATGACCTTGGTTGACAATCCATTGTCCGTTTGAATGTTTCTGCTTCTTCAAACTCCAAATATGTAAATTACCACCGTCAAAGAAAGTGTCCTGCCTAATAGACTTTTTGGTGCCCATGGATTAATTACTGTTTTGTGTCCACATAAACACATCAGAGGGAACACATAGGCTCGTAATTGAACCTTGAATGAGCTTCAGAATATAAAACAAAAACAAAAATGATACACCCATTTGAACGCACGCATTCCATAATTTGTAGTTTACATTTATTATGATTACTGTGACTGAGGTGGGCAACAAACATTCATAAGGTGGTTCTGGTTATGGTAACTTGTAAACCAAATAAGACAAGAAATTGATAATTTACTTTGATACTCTCAACAGGCTACCTTGAAATGACCGCGAAATCTAACATGTTATATCTTTTTTTAACTACTCAGTTATGAGTTAGAGCTATAGAAGGATAAATCCAAGATGGTTTTTTTAGTACCAAACTTGATAAACCATAGCTGCAATGGGTAATTAGGTTTGAAGACACCTTGTCCTACAAGTGGTAATAGTGGACTCCATCATCAAGACAAAAGCATGTGACCTTGGTCCTAATCTTCACAGCTTACTGCCATATGAAATCAGGCCATATAGATTTTCATGTATGTCTGGTGTTTGGATTTCTACAGAAGATTAGTATCCACATATCTTCTATAATATTATTCTTAAGATATGATACCATGTGCGTTTATTTTCTTGTTCAGATGTCCCAGGCTATTAAGTACCTTGTTATACCTTCTTCTTATATATACCCTTCTACATGCCTAATACAACCACATCTTCCTAGAAATTAATCTACATCCTCATTAAGAAACAAGCGCTTCTTTGACATTTTTGCTTCCTTCAACAACACTTTACAGTGAACATCCTCTAGCTTCCTTCAAAACATGGCCATCCGTATGCCTCGTATCCTTCAAGCAAGACAAATTCTGAAACGATCCCTCTCTAATGGTGGCAGCACTCCCGCATCTATGGACATCCCCAATGGCTATTTTGCCATTTATGTTGGGGAACAAGAGAAGAAGAGGTTTGTAGTCCCTGTATCAATATTAAGCGAGCCTAGATTTCAAGAGTTACTGCATCAGGCAGAGTAAGAGTTTGGATACAACCATCCAATGGGCGGGATCACGGTACCATGTGGTGAAGACGTATTCATAGATATCGCTTCTCATTTTGGAGCATTTTGACTTGTGTAGATCGGTATTTTTCTAACACAGTTTTGTAAACAACTAGACAGTGGTGAGCTTTTTTAGTTGTAAATTAAGATCGTTGTTCAAGATTAATGAAACTTTGATTGGATATTATTTTGAGTTCATGGTATAGTAATTGCTTTAATAGGTGGTTTAGTACACAAATAAAGCTACTTAGTAGCCTGTTGTAGAAGTTGAAGGGGATACTTACAACCAGAATTACATGCTCTTACAGTTTGACTCAAACCGATAATCCGATGAATCAGCAAACATTGCTACCAATTCCACATCCAGCCATGTTTTAAAAAAAGGCCAAGGTTACACATGCATAAGTCATGACCTTGGTTGACAATACACTGTCCGTTTGAATGTTTCTGCTACTTGAAACTCCAAATATGTAAACTACCACCGTCAAAGAAAGTGTCCTTCCTGAAATACTTTTTGGTGCTCACGGATTAAATACTGTTTTGTGTCCACATAAACACATGAAGGGGAGCACATAGGCTGGTAATAGAACCTTGAATGTGCTTCAGAATATAAAACAAAAACAAAACTGATACACCCAAACTTTATCGGAGTCATAAAGGTACCATGATACGATTTGAATGCACGCATTCCATAATTTGTAGTTTACCTTTATTTTGATTACTGTGACTGAGCGGGAAACAAACATTCATCAGGTGGTTCTGGTTCTTGTAACTTGTAAACCAAATAAGACAAGAAACTGATAATTTACGTTTGATACTTTCAACAGGCTATCTTGAAATGACTGCGAAATCTAACATGTTATATCTTTTTTTAAGCTACTCAGTTATAAGTTAGAGCAATAGAAGGATAAATAAAAGATGGTTGTTTTAGTACCAAACTGGATGAACCATAGCTGCAATGGGTAATTAGGTTGGAAGACACCTTGTCCTACAAGTGGTAATAGTGGAGTCCATCATCAAGACAAAGGCATGTGACATTGGTCCTAATCTTCACAACTTACTGCCATATGAAATCAGGCCATATAGTATTTCATGTATGTCGCGTGTTTAGATTTCTTCCGAAGATTAGTATCCACATATCTTCTATAATATTATTCTGAAGATTTGATACCATGTGCGTTTGTTTTGTTGTTCATATGTCCCAGACTATTAAGTACCTTGGTATACTTTCTTGTTATATATAGCATTCTATATGCCTAATACAACCACATCTTCCTATAAATTAATCTACATCCTCATTCAGAAACAAGCGCTTCTTTGACTTTTTTGCTTACTTCAACAACACTTTACAGCGACCATCCTCCAGCATCCTTGAAAACATGGCCATCCGTATGCCTCGTATCATTCAAGCAAGACAAATTCTCAAACGATCCCTCTCTAATGGTGGAAGCACACCCGCATCTATGGACATCCCCAAAGGCTATTTTGCCATTTATGTTGGGGAACAATAGAAGAAGAGGTTTGTAGTCCCTGTATCAATATTAGGCGAGCCTAAATTTCAAGAGTTACTGCATCAGGCAGAGCAACAGTTTGGATACAACCATCCAATGGGCGGGATCACGGTACCATGTAGTGAAGACGTATTCACATATCTAGCTTCTCATTTTGGGGCATTTTGACTTTTGTAGATCTGTATTTTTCTTACCCAGTTATGTAAACAACTAGACAGTCGTGAGATCTTTTAGTTGTAAATGAAGATCGTTGTTCAAGATTAATGAAACTTAAATTGGATATTATTTTGAGTTCATGGTATAGTAATTGTTTTAATAGGTGGTTTAGTACACCCGGTCACAATCTCAAACATCCCATGAACTAGTTAACAATATTTTTACATCCTACAACTAGATAAAAACATTAAACACATCGTTTTGCTTGAAAATCCCTAAAATCCATACAAGTAACTTAAACCACGGTTTAAGTTCCCGTTAACGTAACTAGCACTCGTTTGAGTATATATAATTTATGTACAAGATAACACCTAAAGATTCATGCAAAACAAAGATGAAGAACACTTCCAACTAAGCTAAAAATTATAGAAACAAGTTGTTTATGTTGTGTTAGGTTGGAAGACACCTTGTCCTACAAGTGGTAATAGTGTAGTCCATCATCAAGACAAAGGCATGTGACATTGGTCCTAATCTTCAGAACTAACTGCCATATGAAATTAGGCCATATAGCTTTTCATGTATGTCTCGTGTTTGGATTTCTACCGAAGATTAGTATCCACATATCTTCTATAATATTATTCTGAAGATATGATACCATGTGCGTGTGTTTTCTTGTTCATATGTCCCAGACTATTAAGTACCTTGGTATAGCTTCTTCTTATATATAGCATTCTACATGCCTAATACAACCACATCTTCCTAGAAATTAATCTACATCCTCATTCAGAAACAAGCGATTTTTTGACATTTTTCCTTCCTTCAAAGAAAGTGTTGTTCCTGAAAGAAAGTGTGGTTCCTGAAATACTTTTTGGTGCTCGTGGATTAAATACTGTTTTGTGTCCACATAAACACATGAAGGGGAGCACATAGGCTGGTAATAGAACCTTGAATGAGCTTCAGAATATAAAACAAAAAGAAAACTGATACACCCAAACTTTAAAGAAGTTCATAAAGGTTCCAACATACGATTTGAACGCACGCATTCCATAATTTGTAGTTTACATTTATTATGATTACTGTGACTGAGGCGGGCAACAAACATTCATCAGGTGGTTCTGGTTCTGGTAACTTGTAAACCAAATAAGACAAGAAACTGATAATTTACGTTTGATACTTTCAACAGGCTATCTTGAAATGACTGCGAAATCTAACATGTTATATCTTTTTTTTAAACTGCTCAGTTATGAGTTAGAGCAATAGAAGGATGAATCGAAGACGGTTTTTTTAGTGCCAAACTGGATAAACCATAGCTGCAATGGGTAATTAGGTTGGAAGACACCTTGTCCTACAAGTGGTAATAGTGGACTCCATCATCAAGACAAAAGCATGTGACCTTGGTCCTAATCTTCACAACTAACTGCCATATGAAATCAGACCACATAGATTTTCATGTATGTCTGCTGTTTGGATTTCTACGGAAGATTAGTATCAACATATCTTCTATAATATTAATCTTAAGATATGATACCATGTGCGTTTATTTTCTTTTTCATACGTCCCAGACTATTAAGTACCTTGGTATACCTTCTTCTTATATATAGCATTCTACATGCCTAATACAACCACATCTTCCTAGAAATTAATCAACATCCTCTTTCAGAAACATGCGCTTCTTTGACTTTTTTGCTTCCTTCAACAACAGTTTACAGCGAACATCCTCTAGCTTCCTTGAAAACATGGCCATCCGTATGCCTCGTATTATTCAAGCAAGACAAATTCTGAAAAGATCCCTCTCCAACGGTGGAAGGACACCCGCATCTTTTCACATCCCCAAAGGCTATTTTGCCATTTATGTTGGGGAACAAGAGAAGAAGAGGTTTGTAGTCCCCGTATCAATATTAGGGAGCCTAGATTTCAAAAGTTACTGCATCAGGCAGAGCAAGAGTTTGGATAAAACCATCCAATGGGCAAGATCACAGTACCATGTAGTGAAGACGTATTCACAGATCCCGCTTCTCATTTTGGAGCATTTTGACTTGTGTAGATCTGTATTAAGATCGTTGTAAATTAAGATCGTTGTTCAAGATTAATGAAACTTTAATTGGATATTATTTTGAGTTCATGGTATAGTAAGTGTTTCAATAGGTGGTTTAGTACACAAATAAAGCTACTTAGTAGCCAGTTTTAAAAGTTGTAGGGGATACTTACAACCAGAATTACAGGCTCTTACAGTTTGACTCAACCCAATAATCCGAATGAATCAGTAAACATTGCTACCAATTCCACAACCAGCGATGTTTTAAAGAAGGATGAATCCAAGATGATTTTTTTAGTGCCAAACTGGATAAACCATATCTGCAATCCGTAATTAGGTTGGAAGACACCTTGTCCAACAAGTGGTAATAGTGGACTCCATCATCAAGACAAAAGCGTATGACCTTGGTCCTAATCTTCACAACTTACTGCCATATGAAACCACGCCAAATAGCTTTTCATGTATGTATCGGGTTTGGATTTCTACCGAAGATTAGTATCCACATATCTTCTATAATATTATTCTGAAGATATGATACCATGTGCGTTTGTTTTCTTGTTCATATGTCCCAGACTACTAAGTACCTTGGTATACCTTCTTCTTACATATAGCATTTTACATGCCTAATACATCCAGATCTTCCTAGAAATTAATCTACATCCTCATTCAGAAACATGTGATTCTTTGAGTTTTTTCCTTCCTTCAACAACACTTTACAGCGAACATCGTCTACTTCCTTGAAAACGTGGCCATCCGTATGCCTCGTATCATTCAAGCAAGACATATTCTCAAACGATCCCTCTCTAATGGTGGCAGCACACCCGCGTCTATGGACATCCCCAAAGGCTATTTTGCTATTTATGTTGGGGAACAAGAGAAGAAGAGGTTTGTAGTCTCTGTATCAATATTAAGCGAGCCTGGATTTCAAGAGTTACTGCATCAGGCAGAGCAAGAGTTTGGATACAACCATCCAATGGGCGGGATCACCATACCATGTAGTAAAGAGGTATTCACCGATCTCGCTTCTCATTTTGGAGCATTTGGCTTGTGTGGATCTGTATTTTTCTAACACAGTTTTGTAAACAACTAGACAGTGGTGAGATTTTTTAGTTGTAAAGTTAGATGGTTGTTCAAGATTAATGAAACTTTAATTGGATATTATTTTCAGTTCATGGTATAGTAATTGTTATAAGAGGTGGTTTATTACACAAATAAAGCTACTTTGAAGCCAGTTATAAAAGTTGAAGGGGATACTTACAACCAGAGTTACATGCTGTTACAATCTGACTCTATTAGAAGAAGAGATATAAGTTGGATCTTATATTAGATTAGACATATTATATACTTATTATTATTTCATAATTATGTAACATATATATCATAGTTAGCGACGGTTATGAAGGCATCTTGATAACTCGTATATATATCATGTATTATCACACATTTGTATTTACCAATTCTAATCAAGAACAAGTATATTCATTCTCTTTCAATATCAAAATCCTAAAGCAAATCATATCGATTTCAACAAGTGGTATCAGAGGCTTCACCCATCCACATTCCATGTTGGTTCAAATCATACAAACAAACACACAATCTCTGAATACAGAAGATACAAAGTATGGCAGCAAATGGTAGAATACAGACTCAAATTCCAAAATTACTGTGACAGAATTATTTTCAATGGCATAAACAAATCAAAGTTTTGTTAGAATCACAAGATTTGTGGTCAATCATCAAAGAGGGATACAATCAACCGGCCTCTGGGGCATCCGAAAGTGATCAGAATGCATACAAAGAGAACATCAAGAAAGATAAAAAGGCACTGCATATTATCTTTCAGGCGACGAATGATATGGTGTTTGAACGAATCGCAACATGTCTAACATCCAAGGAAGCATGGAATGTTTTACACAAAGTGTACAGAGGAGAACAAATAATAAAAATGGTAAAACTTCAAACCTTAAGATGTGAATTCGATGCTCTACGTATGAAAGAAAATGAATCAATAGAAGATTTCATTAATAGAACGACAGTCATAGTGAACCAGTTACGTCAAAACGAAGAAAACATAAGTGAACAACGACTCGTAGAAAAAATTCTAAGAACCCTGAAACGAAAATATGAATCCGTAGTTGTTGCCGTCAAAGAATCTAAAGATTTAAGCAATATGTCCATTGAAGAACTACTTGGTATTCTTCAACCGCATGAATTACGTTTAAAACAATATGATGATTTGTCGATGGAACAAGCATTTGAAGTACAAAGTAAGAATTATGAACTTGCAAGACAATTCAGATCAGAAAATGCAGGAAGAGGACGTGGTAGAGGAAGAGGAAGGTTAAATGGTCAGATTAGGTGTTACAATTGTCAGAAACTAGGGCATACTACACGTTTCTGCAATCAAAGAAAGGATGAAAATGACAAAATGGGTAATGCACTCCTACACGAAGAAGAAACAAGTGACAGAAATGATGATACAGTGTTTATGATCTTTAATGTAGAAGAAGGAACAAAGAATGATTGCTCGTATTTAGACAGCGGTTGCAGCAATCATATGACAGGAGACAAAAGTCTATTTATTACTCTCAATAAGTCCGACAGAAGAGAAGTGAGAACCAGAGATAACAAAAAACTCAAAGTACTGGGATGTGGTGATGTAGCCATATCAATAAAGGTTCCAAATGTGTTTTATGTGGAAGGGCTAAAGCATAACTTGCTCACTGTAGGACAACTAGTTCAAAAAGGATATGAAGTCAAGTTCAGTAACCGAGAATGCAGGATCAAAGACACAACAGGAGAAACTATAGGTGTCGTTAGAATGACAGGAAACAAGATGTTTCCATTAAACCTGAGTCAAGATATGATACCACGAGCATATAGCATGATCACACAAGATATGTCTACATTGTGGCATCACAGATATGGACATATTAATTTTGAATATGGGAACAAACAAACGAAGTAGTCAAAGGGTTACCCAAGATACCGAAGCAACAATACAAACTATGTGAAGGTTGCATGCTCGGGAAGAATGTAAGAAAGCCGTTCCAAAACAGTCTACATGGCATGCCATCAAGCCACTGCAACTCATACATTCAGACATTTGCGGCCCCATGCAGACATTATCAATTGGAGGGTGTAGGTACTTTATTAGTTCCATTGATGATTTTTCAAGAAAAACATGGGTATACTTCTTAAAACTAAAGTCCGAAGCAATAAATTATTTCAAAACATTCAAAAGATTTGCTGAAAATCAACCGGATCATAAAATAATGTGCTTAAGAACATATAGGGGAGGTGAATATTGTAGTAATAAATTTCAAGAATTTCTTAAAGAAAGTGGAATCCAGCATCAACTCACAACAAGCTATACCCCCAATAAAACGGGGTAGCCGAACGAAAAAATAGAACAATTATGGAACTTGGTAGAAGTATGATGAAAATGATGAACATATCTAATTATATATGTGCCGAAGCAGTAGCATGTGCAACCTATCTTTTAAACCGAACAGTGACAAATAAAATTCCAAACATAACGCCTCAAGAAGCTTGGAGTGGAAAGAAACCAAACATAAGTCATCTCAGAATATTTGGATGCACTGCATATGCCCAAATTCCAAAACAACGACGCAGCAAGTTAGATGACAAGACTGAAAAACAATCTTCGTTGGGTATAGTGAACAAAGTAAGGCTTACAAACTAGATAATCCAATAACAAATAAAGTCATTATCAGCAGATATGTTGTATTTGATGAGAACCAAGTATGGAATGAAACCGAGTCATACAAACAGGGAACATACATCTAGTTGAATGGTGAAGATCATGTTAATCAAGATGATCCGAGACATTATGGTGAGACAGCACCAGAAGATAGCAATCAAACAAATGTTACAAACAATTATGCAACTGTAAATGAACAAGGAGATGAAGAATACACATCCTCGTCAGAAAACGAAGAGTTAAGAACTACGAGTGTCGCAGATATCTATTAAGAATCACAACCACTTACAAAATCCCAAGTAGACGATCTATACCAAAGAAATCAAGCACTGTACAACAATACTGTTGCAAACTTCGTTCTTTATGCAGATGCCGACCCTACTTCCTACGATGATGCATGTAAGGGCATGAAGTGGAAAGATACAATGGACAAGGAAATCGAGTCCATAAAGAAAAATGAGACATGGGTATTAGTAGATCCTCCAAAAGATCAAAAGCCAATTGGAGTAAAGTGGATTTTTAAAACTAATTACGACCAACATGGAAATGTGAGCAAATACAAAGCATGTTTAGTAGCGAAAGGATATAATCAGAAGCATGGAATCGATTATCAAGATGTGTTCCCTCGTGTGGTTAGATTTGATACTGTAAGAATTGTACTTGCTCTAGGAGCTCATTTCATATTGCACTTACATCAAATGGATGTAAAGACTGCCTTCCTGAATGGAAAACTGAATGAGAATGTGTATACAGAACAACCAAAAGCATATATCAAAAGGGGAGAAGAACATAAAGTGTGTCACCTTAAGAAAGCATTATATGGATCAAAACAAGCCCCAAGGGCATGGTATAGTAGGATAAACGGGTATTTTATGTCACATGGATATGATAAGTGTGTGTATGAACATACTTTGTATTTCAAACACTCCAAGAGTACAAGAGTCATAATATGCTTGTATGTGGATGACCTTATCATAGCAAGTGACTCGCTAGATCAAATTAGACAATTAAAGGAGTCAATGGAAAATGAATTTGAGATGACAGATCTTGGAGTGTTACACTACTTCTTGGGAATGGAAGTCAATTATAACCAAGGAAAGATTACTCTATCTCAGCAAAAGTATGCAAGAAATTTACTGGACAAATTCAATATGGGAACCTGCAATGCAATTTCAACACCTATGGAACATGGACTACCTCTAACAAAGGAGGATCCAGAAGAAGATGTTGATCATAATTTATATAGAAGTCTAGTTAGGTGTTTAATATATCTAACAAATACAAGACTAGATATCATGTTTGCTGTTAGCAAGATAAGTCATTTTATGGAAAGACCCAAGAGAGGTCACTGGGAAGCAGGGAAAAGAATTCTAAGATAGGTAAAAGGGACAGTGGATCATGGAATAACATACTCAAAAGGAAGCAAAGGGAAACTTACAGGTTACAGTGGTAGTGATTATGCAGGTGATATAGATGATAGCAAGAGTACATCTGTACATCTGGTTATGTATTTCATCAAGGATCGGGTGCAATTGCATGGCAGTCAAGAAGCAAAAAGTGGTAGCGTTGTCGAGTCAACTGAGGCAGAATACATCGCTTTGTCAATGGCGGGATGTCAAGCTCTATGGTTAAAAGGAGTTCTCAATGATCTTCAAATAAACATGGATTGTCCACCAACAATTCATTGTGATAACAAATCAACTATATGTTTGGCAAAAGACCGAGTCTATCACGGAAAGAGCAAGCACATACGAGTAAAGTATCACTTCATACGTGATTTGCTCAAGAATGAGAAGTTGAAATACGCTTCTGCACAACAAAGGAACAGGCAGCAGATATCCTTTCTAAAGCCCTGCAGCCCAAAGACTTCATGCGAATAAAGAACCTAATGCATGCTGGGAAAATCTAACTTAAGGGAGGGTATTAGAAGAAGAGATATAAGTTAGATTCTATATTAGATTAGACATATTATATACTTAATATTGTTTCATAATAACGTAACATATATATCATAGGTAGCGACGGTTATGAAGGCATCTTCATAACTCATATATATATCATGTATTATCACACATTTGTATTTACCAATTCTAATCATGAACAAATATATGCATTATTTTTAAATATCAATATCCTAAAGCAAATCATATCTATTTCAACAGACTTAACCAGATAATCTGATGAATCAGCAAACTTTGCTACCAATTCCACATCCAGCGCTGTTTTAAAAAATGGCCAAGGTTACACGTGCATAAGTCATGACCTTGGTTGACAATACAGTGCCTTTTCGAATGTATCTGCTGATTGAAACTCCAAATATGTAAATTACCACCGCCATAAAAAGTGTCCTGCCTATAAGACTTTTTGGTGCTCATGGATTAATTATTGTTTTGTGTACACATAAACACATGACAGGGAACACATAGGCTCGTAATAGAACCTTGAATGAGCTTCTGAAATTTAAACAAAAACAAAACTGTTATACGGAGACTTTACCGAAGTTCATAAAGGTTGAATGATACGATTTGAATGCACGCATTCCATAATTTGTAGTTTACATTTATTATGATTACTGTGCTGAGGCGGGTAGGAAACATTCATCAGGTGGTGCTGGTTCTGGTAACTTGTAAACCTAATAAGACAAGAATACCATAATTTAGGTTTGATACTCTCAACAGGCTATCTTGAAATGATGACAAAATCTATCTTGTTATATATTTTTTTAAACTGCTCAGTTATGAGTTAGAGCAATAGAAGGATGAATGATAGATGGTTTTTTTAGTGCCAAACTGGATAAACCATATCTGCAATAGGTAATTAGGTTGGAAGACACCTTGTCCTACAAGTGGTAATAGTGGACTCCATCATCAAGACAAAAGCATGTGACCTTGGTCCTAAACTTCACAACTTACTGCCATATGAAATCAGGCCATATAGCTTTTCATGTACATCTGGTGTTTGGATTTCTACCAAAGATTAATATCCACATATCTTCTATAATATTATTCTGAAGATAGGATACCATGTGCGTTTGTTTTCTTGTTCATATGTCTCAGACTATTAAGTACCTTGGTATACCTTCTTCTTATATATAGCATTCAGCATGCCTAATTCAACCCATCTTCCTAGAAATTAATCTACATCCTCATTCAGAAACACGTGATTCTTTGAGGTTTTTCCTTCCTTCAACAATACTTTACAGCGAACATCCTCTATCTTCCTTGAAAACATGGCCATCCGTATGCCTCGTATCAGCCAAGCAAGACAAATTCTCAAACGATCCCTCTCTAATGGTGGCAGCACACCCGCATCTATGGACATCCCAAAGGCTATTTGGCCATTTATGTTGGGGAACAAGAGACGAAGAGGTTTGTAGTCCCTGTATCAACATTAAGCGAGCCTAGATTTCAAGAGTTACTGCATCAGGCAGAGCAAGAGTTTGGATACAACAATCCAATGGGCGGGATCACCATACCATGTAGTGAACACGTATTCACCGATCTCGCTTCTCCTTTTGGAGCATTTTGACTTGTGTAGATCTGTATTTTTCTAACACAATTTTGTAAACAACTAGACAGTAGTGAGATTTTTTAGTTGTAAAGTCAGATCGTTGTTCAGGATTAACGAAACTTTAGTTGGATATTATTTTGAGTTGATGGTATAGTAATTGTTATAAGAGGTGGTTTAGTACACAAATAAAGCTACGTAGAAGCCTGTTATAATAGTTGAGGGGGATAATTTCATCCAGAATTACATGCTCTTACAGTTTGACTCAACCTGATAATCTGTTGAATCAGCAAACATTTGTCATACAAGCTCGTTGACGGAAACGCACGGTGTGATCTGATTAAGCCTCATTCCATACAACATAAGTCAACATATTATATGAATTAAAACAACCTCCAAATGCCATTACTGATATATTTTTCGAAACACGACATAGATTAAGTATATTATTACAAATCATTAAATTGTCAAATTTCTAAATAACAAAACTGCAAGATTTGAAGTGTTTTGACCCTTATATCACCGCAAGTAGGCGGGATATACCGGACAAATCCTTCAAAAGGTGGCATTGGAGACTTGATACTTGTTTCTTGATTTGTAGCCTTCTGCATAGATCCACTAATTAACTGAAATACATGTTAAGTTGAAAATCAATAAAAGTTGGCGAGTTCCTATGTTTTAGCTATATGAGTTGAATCCATAAAATGTATAAAGTATCTGTATCAAAACTCAGTATGTAAAGCGCCAATGAATTGTTGATCATTAATGTTTTGCAAGGACATTAATATGTGTGACGACATAGGAAGCATCCAAACCTAGACCATTTATGTCGATTAACCTCTACTGGGATGACAAATGCACTTTTCTGTGCGGGTCCATAACCAAGATGGGGCTCGCCAACACCTGCTAGATCTAACCTTCGTACCGTGGTCTTAAACAAGATTAATGGTGCTTAAGTTCGACCATATTCGCACATGATCTAAGTTGTTTCATTCCCTAGCTTATCATACCATTGAACATGTATTTCTCCCGATAGTTGTAAAACACTAAAACATTTAACTTGAAAAGGGGGACATGAACTCACTACTTTGCTTCCTGTTCTCACTGATTAACTCAAGTACCTTTCCTTTGGTTTGTATCACCACCTACAACGTGTTAGGTTTTGTTAGACACTTTGGACATTGAATAATTCATGTTCATGTTTCTTGTCATAAATATTTGTTAAGACTTATTGAGTGTTCTGTTTCGGTTGGATGCATTTTCATTGTACCATACTCCACTAAGATGCGTTTTCGGTGTATGATGTCAATATATATATATTTCATCAAATATATTTATATCCTTGTGTCTCCGTGTCGCGTGTATGGGCCAAGCCTGTTAGCCTCTGTGCCTCACAGCAGTAAGATGTATATGTTTCATGACTTTTCATAGTCAGGTTCCACACGTTTGCCTTGACGATCGTTCCATATATAATTCTTCTTAATTATATATAATTTCCATGATCGGTATTATATTTTAACTTGTATTAATTGTATGCACTATTTTATATATCGTTTATGATTACCATGGGTTTGTTAAAAATAATCTATTTTTAACATGTCTTGATATATATAATTATCCATCTGCATGTTCCATAGTATACATGACCAAGTGTATTACTTGTTAAGTATTATACATGTGTATCCCCCAAGTATAGGTATACTTGTATTGTGTGTACTTGTCTATTTACATTCGTATTCTCATGGTTAAGTATAATACTTGTATAAATGTATTTTCACTAAATGTTAGTGGTATATGTTGGAATGTATTTGTACATATAGGAAAACGTCTTTTTCTTGTATTTATTACCCCCACTTTTGTGTATACTTAAGATATATAATTTTAAGATGTACCCAACTTAGTATATATTATGCTTGGTAAGTGTATGTATTCAAATAATATATATTTTTAAGATGAGTTCTAGAAAATATATATTTTAGTTTCCACCAAAATAATATATTTTTATGGGTTTTATGAAATATACATTTTTATAAACTTGGAAAATAATACGTTTTTAGTATCCACGAAATACGGTATAGTTTATATGCTTGTAAAACTATATATGTTGTCACTTGTTCGGTTTTTGAAAATATTACTTATCAAGTTTCGATGTGTTATATATTTTACTCGGTAATTCATATATAGTCCGATCGTCCGAATAATCGATAGTCGTTTCCATGTATGGTTATGGATAGGTATATATGTATTTTATAATTCTTTGTTTGTAACTTATTACGTATTTGTTTGTATGTTTTATTTTTCCAAGTTCCTAACTATGTACATATATAATACAAACAATAAACACATAATTTGAGATTCATATGATCACTTAATATATATTTTTCAAAAATATATATTTATACCCATTTTAATCTTTAGGAAAACCATACTTCTTGGACTTATATTTTATACAAAAACATTGGCATTTTTATGTTTATGGATTTTAAACAAGTTTACTTGTAAGGTCTTGATAAACATATATTTTTTTAAGTGTTTAATTTTTTTTTAAATTTCGCCATAGTCTCCCATAGATTTAGGAGGTTTCCCAAGTTTCAAAACATGTGTTTAAGCTTCAAAATTCATCATTTTACTCATCACAACTTCAACAAGTATTCCATAAACACATATATGTATTTTTAGGTCATGATGAACTTGGTAGTTTAACCAAAACATGTAGTCTTTTAGCATTGTGTTTAAGATGTTCATACATCTTCAAAAATAGGTTTAGTTACTATTATTTACTAACTTTGTTAAAAATCATTTTTAACATCTTGTTTATATATATTTTTAGAAATCATCATAAGTTACTTTAATCACATTTACAAGATCATCCATTGTGTTAGAATATGTTCATCAAGTCTTTTATCACTTTTAAGCACTTGATCATCCAACATTATAAATCATTTTACCCACTTTAAAGAATCCATTTATTATGTATAACAAGTTCATCACTTCTTTGATCATGGATCTTTCAAGATCTTTGTGTTCACTTGTTTGTTTATGTTTTTTATCATCATTTAACAAGTCCACATATGATGTTCATCACCACTAGCTCAAACTACCAAATAACAACTTCCATAACATAACATAAACAACTTGTTTCTTATAATTTTTAGCTTGGTTTGAAGTGATCATCATGTTTGTTTTGTATGAACCTTTAGATGTTATCTTGTACATAAGTTACATATATAATTTACTAGATGAAAATTAATGTTCAAGGGAACTTACTACTAGCACAAGGATAGGGAAGCAACACCCAAGAACAAGAAGATGAAGATGAAGAAAGTAGGTGGTTAATAGCTCCTTAAAAAGGTACTTCCAAATCCAAGACTTGGCACCTTCCTAGTTATGCTTGAGACACCCTTAGATAACCTTGGATTGCCTTGAATTTGACTTGAAAATGGAAGTGTTGTTGGGGTGTTTGGGCCGTGAACATGAAGGGAAGAAGAAGATGATTTTGTTGTTTGAATAAATGAAAGGATAAGTTGATTAAATGGTTCTTTATGCATGTTTAATTAACACAAGATCCCCCATGTAAATGTAACTTACTTCCAACATTAGGGGACAAGAGTGTGGGTGGCTTGTGGGCCCCCACATGACTGTGCAAATGATGATGATGATGGTAACTAGGTTAGTTTGCTTAGTTAGGTGTTTAGTTAGGAATTAGGGGGACTTAGTTGGGGGTTATGCATATTAGGGACTTTTGATATATTTTGAGGTATAAAATGCCATATACTAGTTTAATATTGTTAAACAATGTTAACTAGTTTATATTTTATGTCTAGTTCGTGTTCGATTGCTTAACGGGTGCTAGGTTCGTTAACGGGTACTTAAATGGAGGTTTAAGCAACTTGTAGGGATTAGAGAGATTTTCAATCAAAACAATGTGTTTAATGTTTTTAACTAGTTGTATGATGTAAAAATATTGCGAACTAGTTCATATGATGTTTCAGATTGTGTCCGGTTGTTTGTTTCGTTATCGGTTCGTTAAAACGTTAACTTTCAAGACTTATGTGATATGATATGTTTTTGTGCCATAGTGATACTTTCAATATCTTTTAGTGTACGTTTCAGGAAAGTGTTAGCAATAATCCAAGAGAAGAAGAGGTTTGTAGTCCCTGTATCAATATTAAGAGAGCCTAGATTTCAAGAGTTACTGCATCAGGCAGAACAAGAATTTGGATACAACCATCCAATGGGCGGGATGCCGATACCATGTAGTGAAGACGTATTCACCGAGCTCGCTTCTCATTTTGGAGCATTTTGACTTGTGTAGATCTGTATTTTTCTAACACAGTTTTGTAAACAACTAGATCAGTAGTGAGATTTTTTAGTTGTAAAGTTAGATCGTTGTTCAACATTAATGAAACTTTAATTGGATATTATTTTGAGTTCATGGTATAGTAATTGTTATAAGAGGTGGTTTAGTACAAAAATAAAGCTACTTAGTAGCCAGTTATACAAGTTGAAGGGATACTTGCAACCAGAATTACATGCTCTTACAGTTTGACTCAACCCGATAATCCGATCAATCGGCAAACATTGCTAGAAATTCCACATCCAGCAATGTTTTAAGAAAAGGCCAAGGTTACACGTGCATAAGTCATGACCTTGGTTGACAATACAGTATCCGTTTGAATGTATCTGCTGCTTGAAACTCCAAATATGTGAATTACCAATGTCAAAGAAAGTGTCATGCCTATAAGACTTTTTGGTGCTCATGGATTAATTACTGATTTGTGTACACATATACACATGACCGGGAACACATAGGCTCGTAGTAGAACCTTGAATGAGCTTCAGAATATAACACAATAACAAAACTGATATACCGAAACTTTACCGAAGTTCATAAAGGTACCATGATACGATTTGAACGTACGCATTCCATAATTTGTAGTTTACATTTATTATGATTATGGAGACTGATGCGGGTAACAAACATTCATCAGGTGGTGCTGGTTCTGGTAACTTTTAAACCAAATAAGACAAGAAATTGATAATTTACATTTCATACTCTCAACAGCTATCTTGAAATAACGGCAAAATCTATCTTGTTATATATTTTTAAACTGCTCAGTTATGAGTTAGAGCAATAGAAGGATGAATCGAAGATGGTTTTTTTAGTGCCATGGCTTGATAAACCATATCTGCAATGGGTAATTAAGATGGAAGACACCTTGTCCTACAAGTGGTAATAGTGGACTCCATCATCAAGACAAAAGCATGTGACCTTGGTCCTAATGTTCACAACTTACTGCCATATGAAATCAGGCCATATAGCTTTTCATGTATGTCTCGTGTTTGGATTTCTACCGAAGATTAGTATCCACATATCTTCTATAATATTATTCTGAAGATATGATACCATGTGCTTTTGTTTTCTTGTTCATATGTCCTAGACTATTAAGTACCTTGGTATACCTTCTTCTTATATATAGCATTCTACATGCCTAATACAACCACGTCTTACTAGAAATTAATCTACATCCACATTCAGAAACAAGCGATTCTTTGAGTTTTTTCCTTCCTTCAACAACACTTAACAGCAAACATCCACTAGCTTCCTTGAAAACATGGCCGTCCGTATGCCTCGTATCATTCAAGCAAGACAAATTCTCAAACGATCCCTCTCTAATGGTGACAGCACACCCACATCTATGGACATCCCAAAGGCTATTTTGCCATTTATGTTTTGGGAACAAGAGAAGAAGAGGTTTGTAGTCCCTGTATCAATATTAAGAGAGCCTAGATTTCAAGAGTTACTGCATCAGGCAGAACAAGAATTTGGATACAACCATCCAATGGGCGGGATGCCGATACCATGTAGTGAAGACGTATTCACGACTCGCTTCTCATTTTGGGCATTTTGACTTGTGTAGATCTGTATTTTTCTAACACAGTTTTGTAAACAACTAGATCAGTAGTGAATTTTTTAGTTGTAAAGTTAGATCGTTGTTCAAGATTAATGAAACTTTAATTGGATATTATTTTGAGTTCATGGTATAGTAATTGTTATAAGAGGTGGTTTAGTACAAAAATAAAGCTACTTAGTAGCCAGTTATACAAGTTGAAGGGATACTTGCAACCAGAATTACATGCTCTTACAGTTTGACTCAACCCGATAATCCGATCAATCGCAAACATTGCTACAAATTCCACATCCAGCAATGTTTTAAGAAAAGGCCAAGGTTACACGTGCATAAGTCATGACCTTGGTTGACAATACAGTATCCGTTTGAATGTATCTGCTGCTTGAAACTCCAAATATGTGAATTACCAATGTCAAAGAAAGTGTCATGCCTATAAGACTTTTTGGTGCTCATGGATTAATTACTGATTTGTGTACACATTACACATGACCGGGAACACATAGGCTCGTAGTAGAACCTTGAATGAGCTTCAGAATATAACACAATAACAAAACTGATATACCGAAACTTCGAAGTTCATAAAGGTACCATGATACGATTTGAACGTACGCATTCCATAATTTGTAGTTTACATTTATTATGATTATGGAGACTGAGGCGGGTAACAAACATTCATCAGGTGGTGCTGGTTCTGGTAACTTTTAAACAAATAGAAAGAAATTGTAATTTACATTTCATACTCTCAACAGGCTATCTTGAAATAACGGCAAAATCTATCTTGTTATATATTTTTTAAACTGCTCAGTTATGAGTTAGAGCAATAGAAGGATGAATCGAAGATGGTTTTTTTTAGTGCCATGGCTTGATAAACCATATCTGCAATGGGTAATTAAGATGGAAGACACCTTGTCCTACAAGTGGTAATAGTGGACTCCATCATCAAGACAAAAGCATGTGACCTTGGTCCTAATGTTCACAACTTACTGCCATATGAAATCAGGCCATATAGCTTTTCATGTATGTCTCATGTTTGGATTTCTACCGAAGATTAGTATCCACATATCTTCTATAATATTATTCTGAAGATATGATACCATGTGCTTTTGTTTTCTTGTTCATATGTCCTAGACTATTAAGTACCTTGGTATACCTTCTTCTTATATATAGCATTCTACATGCCTAATACAACCACGTCTTACTAGAAATTAATCTACATCCTCATTCAGAAACAAGCGATTCTTTGAGTTTTTTCCTTCCTTCAACAACACTTAACAGCAAACATCCACTAGCTTCCTTGAAAACATGGCCGTCCGTATGCCTCGTATCATTCAAGCAGGACAAATTCTCAAACGATCCCTCTCTAATGGTGACAGCACACCCACATCTATGGACATCCCCAAAGACTATTTTGCCATTTATGTTTTGGGAACAAGAGAAGAAGAGGTTTGTAGTCCCTGTATCAATATTAAGAGAGCCTAGATTTCAAGAGTTACTGCATCAGGCAGAACAAGAATTTGGATACAACCATCCAATGGGCGGGATGCCGATACCATGTAGTGAAGACGTATTCACCGAGCTCGCTTCTCATTTTGGGGCATTTTGACTTGTGTAGATCTGTATTTTTCTAACACAGTTTTGTAAACAACTAGATCAGTAGTGAGATTTTTTAGTTGTAAAGTTAGATCGTTGTTCAAGATTAATGAAACTTTAATTGGATATTATTTTGAGTTCATGGTATAGTAATTGTTATAAGAGGTGGTTTAGTACAAAAATAAAGCTACTTAGTAGCCAGTTATACAAGTTGAAGGGATACTTGCAACCAGAATTACATGCTCTTACAGTTTGACTCAACCCGATAATCCGATCAATCGGCAAACATTGCTACAAATTCCACATCCAGCAATGTTTAGCAATGTTTTAAGAAAAGGCTCAATCTATTCACACACCCCTGCTGTATATTTGGACACACTTGAGCCCTAGACGGGTAGTCTAGGCCTACACGGCCCGTATAGCACTGATTTTTAGGAGTCAACAGGTACCTGACAAGGCATATAAATTGTGAACTTGCACAAGTAGAGGGTTTTTTTTTTTTTGGTTGAAAAATGGATGTTTTGGTGGGGTAGATTGGTTGTTGCTGGAGTTTGAAGAAATAGTGTTTTGGTGGTGTAAATTGGTTGGTGTTGGAGGTTGATTTTCTTTGTTGTGTAATTTTATATTTTTAAAAAGTTTTTGTTTATTGTATATAAATAAGTTATCTTTTTCGATCGTTTAAATATTTATTTGTTTTTACATTATCTTTTTAAAAAAAAATTAATATTAAAATTTAATATTGTTTCAACATTTTAAGATATATGCAAGAAGTATATGTTGTTTTCATTTAATTTCAACGTCGATTTAACACAAACAGTCACCAAGTAATCGAATAACTCAAAACAAAGCTAAAAATTACATATATATCATACATAACATAACTTTGTACATCCATAACAATATGTATCTATACAGCTGAATACTAAATACAAAAGGCGAGTGGTCTATGCATACGAGTCAGGGTCGGACTCTCGATCTAGCTGCTGCTAATGCGGTGCTCGAGGTGGTGGGAGCGGTATGGCAGGTAACCCGTCTCTCTCGTCTATCCTGTGCCTCCCGAACCAGCCAGCCAACGAGATCCATAAGCCTGTCGACGTTGGCTCGTAAGCACTGGTATGTCGCGCCCCCTGGGGCATGACCTGGAAAAACGTGCTGCGGAAACTGGGGCGCCCCGTGAGGGGTGGTGGCTGTGGCAGTGCCGGCCCGTCAAAATCAACCGGAGGCTCCTTGACTACCGCTGCCTCATATGCAAGCGGATAAACTGGATCGAACTGATCTGGCAGCGGCACCGAAATCCGCGTGGACGGTATGGCAGGCTGCAAGTGCGGGTACATCTCCGGCATAAGACCCAACGACCGGGCTATCACGGTGACATACGCCCCGCTGTACAAAAATTCACGCTCATGCCGGTGATGGGCGGAGCCGAAGTACTGGGCGAGACCGTGCGCAAGTGCGCACGGCCTCCTGTACAAAAGACAATAGTAAAAAAACAAATTGGTGCTCGTACACCACTCACGGCTGTGTCCGCGAGCGGTAATAGACGTAGCGAGCATCGATGTAGATACATGCACATTATATTACCAAAATACATAAATTAATTCATAGCAACAATAATCAAACAATTATCGAAATAAACGTACGTACATATACAGCGGGTCGGCAATGTGAGAAATCCTCCCCTTCGCCGTGACATGCTCCCAACTGTCAGGGCATGCGACCACCCCCCAAAATCCCATAGAGTGGGTCTATCCACCACCACTAGCCCCTCTGTATAAACATCGGTAGCAAACTCAGCAAGCGTCATCGAACGCCACACACCGGCGAGCCTAAATGAAACCTCAGGCGGAGGGGGAGGACCCTGTGGCTGGGCAGGCGGCTGGTCAACCCGTGGAGGGTGCAACGTGAAGGTCGATAGGAACTCGACGAGCAGCTCCCTATAACTCGGCATGTCGGCCAAGTCAAACAAACGGTGCCATAGGGAATCAACAGGAATGAAAAAACGCAGTCTCAGCGTCTCACCAATCGCCTTGATCGCATCCCAGTCGACCGCCGAGTGCGATCCGACATGCATCCGACGTAGCTTCCCGCAAAAACAGGCGGCCTCGATTTCGGGCGGGAACTCAAGATAGGGGTGGCCATGGAGCGGATCCACCGGCGCTGGCGGGGCCCGTAGCGGACCATGCAGATGTGGGTCCCCGTGAATCGGATCTCCAATCTCATCCATAACTAATCTACGATTGTATTAGCAATTTAACACAAATAAAACAATAAATTATATAAGTTAATAAAGTTACGTCGTCTATCGGGGTCGTCGAGGGCTAGATGGCCCGTCTTGTTCTTCAAAAATCTAAATACTTGAAGGTCACAACCTTTAAACCCCAAAAATCATCAAATTCAGACACAACCTACGGTCTAGATGCATAATACTTCAAAGTTTATTGAAGTACAGGTGAAAAACATACCAGAGATGCTTGATTTCGCAAAAATACGGTCCGAATACCGTCGAATACGTATGTGTGTGTATGTTTGAGTGTGTTTGGGTGTGTGTCGTCTACATCGGGTCGTCTAGGCTGCGGGTCATATAAGACTCTTAGACAGGTCGTCCAGGTCTAGGCTTAATTCAGGGGCAAAATGTTAATTAACCATGCTGAGCTATAAAACACTCAGGTGGTTAATTACTATTTTACCCCTGAATTAGGCCTAGACGGGTGGCAGTTCAGTGGTAAAATGGTAATTTATATTTTAAAACTCAAATTCATCTTTTACCAGGGATAAAAGATCCCGCTCAAACTATACGAGTCGTCTAGACCTAGACGACCCGTCTAGGCCTTGATAATATGACCATTTCCCCTGAGTTTAGCCTAGACGGCTAACAAACCAGGGGCAGAATGGTCTTCTTGCAAGACCAAGACGGGGGCGTCTAGGTCTAGACGACTCGTATATTTACATTAAATTTTTTTTGTATAACTAATAGTATTTTATTTACTTATTTTGAACTTGGATATAAGCCGACATTCCACTAGTACACCTAAGGCACAACAAATGAACCATACAAAGCCTATCTGAAAACCAATAAACTTCTGGTATTGACAAACAGATAACAATTATACTCCCTGAGCTCTCACGTCCCACCGTCGCCACTGGCAGTATCGATATTTCATCATCTGCCGGTGCCGACGGTTGGACGTGAGAGCTCGGAGAGTATAATTGCCGGTCTGTTTGTCAATACCTGTAGTTTTTTTTTGTTTTTAGATGGGTTTTGTATCTAAAAACCTACAAACTCGGGTATTGACAAACAAACGGTAATCATACTATCCGAGCTCTCACGTCCAACCGTCACCACGGGCAGTATAGACATTTCGTTATCTGTCGGTGCCGACTGTTGGACGTGAGAGCTCGAAGAGTATAATTGCTCATGTTTGTTAAAACCCAGAGTTTGTTGGTTTTTAGACGGGCTTTGTATGGTTTAATTGTTGTGCCTTGTGTGTATTGAAGGAATGTCGGCTTATATCAAAGTTCAAATTAAGTAAATAAAATCCTATTAGTTATACCAGAAGTTTTTTTATTGTATTAAAATAATCTTTGTATTAATTATACAAATAAATCGTATTAAACATAAAAAATGAGCCATTGTTCTTGCTTTGTTGACCGTGGTTGACCAAGCTGATCGTCAGACGATGACTAAGACTCGTTAGGTGCTGTAGAAACACTTGAAATAAGTTCAACAACATATCACTATGTTAAACCACAAGACACTCTACTACGCAAACAAAAAACATAGATATTTAAAAAATGACAGTATTTCTCATTTACCTGCATTTACTCCTCGAGTTTCCCTTCGGTTACAGTCTTCGATTGAGCACAAGACACTCTTTGACGTGTAGTCGATTGAGATACAAATTTGTCCACTGAAACCGTCCCTCCAATAGTTTTTTCCAAAATATATAAGGCTGATATCCATGGGGTAAATATGTTTTTATCTCACTATGTAACGGGTTGCTTTTCAAACCAGCTCCGCGTATGAGGGAGCCTCACCACCATATCCTCCACCATCATGAATAATGTCTTGTACACTAGACACAACCTCCTCTTGCTCGTTAGAATTGGGAATACCGCTCTCACCCTAACAACGATATCACCATTAGTAAATAATTAAAACAACAAGTTTAACCTAATAATTGTTACCGTATTGGCTTCAGGCACCCATGAGCTCGCCAGAATACGCCCCAAAGAAATAGTTATCATGCAAGTAATGACTTTCACCACCTTTGAATGATATGAGTTGAAGTAATACAAGCCAAAGTTCATGACAAAGAGAACTCCAACGACGAATTGAAAGTTTAACATACATCAAATGCTCTGCATGGGATTATTTAACAAAGAAATAGACGCCCCATCTAACGCCTAGTCGGGGCGTATCACTTTACTACTTTACTGACATGCATTGAATGATATGAGATGAAGTAATATAAGCGAAAGAAGAAGACGGAGAGAATTCCGACGACCAAATGAAAAATATCTGGGACATCAAATGCTCTCAATGGCTCTATTTAAGAACGATATATACGCCCCTTCTAGTCCTACAAGGGGTGTATCACTTTACTACTTCACTGACATGCATGCAGAGCACAACCTTCAAGACGGCTCGTCTAGCCCTAGATGCCCCGTCTTGGGCTGGTCGTCTACAATATCCGTCTATTGCTAGACGCCCCGTTTGATGTGACTAATTTGATGTTGTACGAGGCAGGAATGTGGTCGGAGAAAAAGAAACATAGACGCCCCGTCTATGTCTAGACGACCCTTCTAAAGGGTGTCTAAATTGGCAAGTGGGTGTGTGAATAAGTAGACCCTTAAGAAAAGGCCAAGGTTACACATGCATAAGTCATGACCTTGGTTGACAATACATTATCCGTTTGAATGTATCTGCTGCTTGAAACACCAGATATGTGAATTACCACTGTCAAAGAAAGTGTCCTGCCTATAAGACTTTTTGGTGCTCATGGATTAATTACTGATTTGTGTACACATAAACACATGATCGGGAACACATAGGCTGGTAGTAGAACCTTGAATGAGCTTCAGAATATAAAACAATAACAAAACTGATATACCGAAACTTTACCAAAGTTCATAAAGGTACCATGATACGATTTGAACGCACGCATTCCATAATTTGTAGTTTACATTTATTATGATTACTGTGACTAGGCGGGTAACAAACATTCATCAGGTGGTGCTGGTTCTGGTATTTTACCTTTGATACTCTCAACAGGCTATCTTGAAATGACCGCAAAATCTATCTTGTTATTATTTTTTTAAACTGCTCAGTTATGAGTTAGAGCAATAGAAGGATGATGGAAGATGGTTTTTTTAGTGCCAAACTGGATAAACCATATCTGAAATAGGTAATTAGGTAGGAAGACACCTTGTCCTACAAGTGGTATTAGTGGACTCCATCATCAAGACGACCATGGTCCTAATCTTCACAACATACTGCCATATGAAATCAGGCCATATAGCTTTTCATGTATGTCTGGTGTTTAGATTTCTACCGAAGATTAGTATCCACATATCTTCTATAATATTATTCTATAGATATGATACAATGTGCGTTTGTTTTCTTGTTCATATGTCCCTGACTATTAAGTTCCTTGGTATACCGTCTTCTTATATATAGCATTCTACATGCCTAATACAACCACATCTTCCTAGAAATTAATCTACATCCTCATTCAGATCAAGCGATTCTTTGACTTTTTCCCTTCCTTCAACAACACTTTACATCGAACATCCTCTAGCTTCCTTGAAAACATGGCCACCCGTATGCCTCGTATCATTCAAGCAAGACAAATCCTCAAACGATCCCTTTCTAATGGTGGCAGCACACCCGCATCTATGGACATCCCCAAAGGCTATTTTGCAATTTATGTTGGGGAACAAGAGAGGAAGAGGTTTGTAGTCCCTGTATCAATATTAAGCGAACCTAGATATCAAGAGTTACTGCATCAGGCAGAGCAAGAGTTTTGATACAACCATCCAATGGGCGGGATCACCATACCATGTAGTGAAGACGTATTCAACGATCTCGCTTCTCATTTTGGAGCATTTTGACTTGTGTAGATCTGTATTTTTCTAACACAGTTTTGTAAACAACTAGACAGTAGTGAGATTTTTTTTTGTAAAATTAGATCGTTGTTCAAGATTAATGAAACTTTAATTGGATATTATTTTTAGTTCATGGTATAGTAATTGTCATAAGAATTACATGCTCTAACAGTTTGACTCAACCCGATAATCTGATGAATCAGCAAACATTGCTACCAATTCCTGCCAAATATGTAAATTACCACTGTCAAAGAAAGTGTCCTGCCTATAAGACTTTTTGGTGCTCATGGATTAATTCTTAGCTAGCTGATTATTATGTAAGTTAGGAATAGATTATACTAAATTATTAGAGATAATCATTGTATTCTTTGTGTATATCCTTTCCTTATTTATTGGTTGTTTTCTTCCCTATATATAGGGTCATTATTTATCAATGAGAATCATCGAATACTTTGCATCCACAATTGCTTTTATGGTATTAGAGGCATAATCGGCGGCTTCTGATAACCGTCTCTTCCTCTTTTTTTGATCCCACCCTAAATCCCACCGGAGACGTCTGCCCTCGTCATCATGACGAAAGAAGACCTGGCTGCATCATCGACAAAACTAGACCCTCTTCATCCTGCCTACTACGTGTCAATTATTCAATCCAAGATCCGTACTTTGGATGGAACGAAGGTTACTTATTCGGCATGGGTAAAACTGTTTCGCCTTCATGCTGTTGCATATAAGGTATCCAACAACATCAATGAATCAGCCCCTCCAGCCGCCACATCACCCAACTACGACCAATGGAAAGAACTCGATGCATTGGTCCTTCAATGGATCTACCAGCACCGTTTCAGATGATCTTCGGGAACGTCTTACGGATACGACTGTAGCTCAAGCGGCTTGGAAAAAGCTCGAAAAGATTTTTTGAGCAATAAAAAGGCTCGCGCTGCAGCGCTCCAGACGAAGTTTTGTAATCAGACTGATAGCTTGTTCGTCGGTTGACGACTACTGTCAACAGCTGTCCCATTTAGCCAGCCAATTGGCCGATGTTGATCAGAATGTTTCTGAATCACGACTTGTCCTTCAACTTGCTTGCGGTCTTCCGCCCGAATTTAACACTACTGTATCTCTAATTAATCAGCAGGGTGTTGATTGGGACCAGGCCATCGCAATGCTTAATGAGGAAGTCATCCGGATTAAGGCTCAGAAGGACTCACAAAATACGGTTTTGGCTGCTACTATAGTGCCGCCTTCTGCCGGCTCCTCATTGAACGTCAACCAACAATTGGAAGCCTCCTACTCCACTACCAATCGCCATGGCAGCAGAGGCAGAGGTGGGGCTTCAAATCGCCGGGGCAGGGGTAGGGGCAGACATCAGCAACAGTCCCCATGGACCGCCTATCAAGGACAGCCAACTTCTTTTCCTAATTGGGCTTGGTGGACACCTCCACCATTCCCTTATCCGACTCAGCAGCAGTGGTCCGGCAGTAAGCAACCCGACCCACCATCAGCTCCCCAGGTTCAGTTCACCTGTTTTCCTCCGGTTGCCGATTACTCCTTCGCTCAGTTTGCACCACCCGACCTCGCATAACCCATGTATAACCCCCTCCACCTAACTGATTTGAGTGCTGCAATGGCTAATATTAAGGTTAATTCTCCTAATATGGCTTGGCACTCAGATGTTAGGGATACAGGAGCCGAGTCCCACGTCACTAAAGACCAAGGTGAAATCATTATCCCTGATTCTACTCCTGTGTGTCGTCATATATTTTGGTATGTTTTTACCAATTAAAGGATCAGGTACGGGCTTTCACCCTTTACCAAACCGAACTTATATACTCCCAAATATCCTTTATAGCCCTCAAATAATTAAAAATCTTATTTCCATTAGATGTTTTACTCGTTATCAAGTGTCTGTCGAATTTGACCCTTTTGGTTTTTCTTTCAAGGACCTCAAAACTAAGAAGACACTATCTCGCCACAATAGTACCGGGACTCTTTATACGTTCACGCCGCCTCAATTGCTGCCTCAAGCCACCTTTGTTGCGTCCCACCACCTACCTTGGTATTATCGTTTAGGACATCCCGGGACGCAAGTTCTAGATATTTTAAATCACAATTTTAATTTTCAAGGTAATAAGGACAAAAGTCACAATCTTTGCAATTCTTATCAACTTTCAAATAGTAAACGATTGACTTTTTATTCGTCTAATACATTTACTTTTGCTCCTTTCGATATTATTCATTGCGATCTATGGACTTCGCCAATCACGAGTAAAAGAGGATATAAGTATTACATGGTGATAATTGCAAATTTCTCACACTTCGTGTGGGTTTACCCCCTAAAATATAAATCCGAAACCCTTCCCACTTTTCCCAGATTTCATCAATTAATCTTTACCCAATTTACCGCAAAATAAAAACCTTTCGGTGCGACTTAGGGGGTGAATTTGACAATTTAGCATTTAAAAATTTTGCCCAACAAAACGGTTTGCTTTTCCATTTTTCTTGTCCTCAAACATCCTCCCAAAATAGAAGGGCAGAACGTATGATTTGCCGTGTAAATGACATTATTCAGGCTCTCTTAATTCATGCGAATCTACCTCTTTCGTTTTGGGTTTAAACCCTACATACTGCCACTTATCTTAACAATATATTACCAACCAAACGCCTAAATTTTTACACACCTACCTTTGCCCTTTATCTTCGTCACCCAAAGTACGAACAATTACTTGTGTTCGGTTGTGCGTGTTACCCTAACACATCCGCTACCTGACGGGTGGTCTATTGGACAACCCGAAAGTGCATTAATATGATCATTATTCCATTTTTTGGGTTAATTGTTACGATTTGATGTCTACTGTGTGTATGGCTTTGTAGGTACCGAAGAGTATAACGAGGGAGTTTAAACGTGCTTTGTCGGGGATTTGCAAGTGGCTAGTTGAAGATGAGGACTCAAGAGATTGAACGAGGGGTAAAATGGGAAATCCTGCTGACCACCGTAAGCTACGGTAGGCGCCGTATCTTACGGTGGAGTCCACCTTCAAGAGCGCCTTCAGGAGCGCCGTAAGACAGTGGCTTACGGTGGGCACCGTAGCTTACGGTGGTGAACTGCGGAAAAGTTGTAACTGCACATTTTAACTCGATTTTGAAGAGTCTTTTCGGATCTCAATCATTGTGAACGTTTGGCAGAGCTTTAGGGGCAATTTTAGAGTTATCTTTGTGGTTCTAAACAATTTCTAAACATTATTTTGGTGTTTGTTGATTCCTATGAACAAAACAATTGAAGTATGTTGGATTGCAAGAACATGAGAGGCTAGAACTCTTTGTGGTCATCTTGAGTGATAGGTTTGTTGAACAATTGTGTTTCAATTTCTGATTTCTAGAATAATAATTGCTATTTTGTGGTTTTTATGGTGTTGAATGATTGTTGGTAAATTGTTGATAGGTATTTTATTTATTGCCTTATTTGTACGTTCTTGGTGTGGTTGACAATCGAGATATCACCGGGAGGTTTACGGGTTGGATATTAGTCATTTGGTCATCGGGTAACAACCTCGCATTGTAGTAATCCGAGAACTTGGTTCCCTTTTATCACGAACAATTAATCAAACATGAGTCATGTCTATGTGACTCTTTTTAGTTAAAATTGAAACACATGCGTTACTTGAACTGGAAACTTAAGATGATCCCTTGCTTTTAAATCTGCTAAACAAACAATTTTTGAGTCATTATTAGTTAAAATCCAAAATCACGCAACCAAAATTCTAAATTAAATTTCTTGCAATTTAGGTAATTTAGTTAAAGTATCACAAACCTTAGATAACGCAATTTCCATAACTTCATGTGTCTGATACCCAGTTACCGCTAGCTAGTAGCGGTATTTGGATTAAATTCATGTGAGACAATGACATCACGTCAAATTTTGGCCATCATGGCATTGCATTGTGGGAGTTGTTGAATGCTTTTCACCAAGGATTAAGCTCGGAAGATGCTGGTGATTTGATGTCCATCACTAATGGTACATTTGGTACAAACTTTGAACAAGTCGATTGGGCATTCTTAGAGAAAATGGCGGTCACATCAAAAAGGAAAGCACAATCTTCAAGGCAGGCGAGACATGTAATCACAAGACCCCAAGTGTTTGCACTAGAGGATGGAGGACTATAAGCGACCAATCAGGTATCTAATGTTTGTACTAACTGTATTGAATTGGGTCATGCAGCAGAGGTATGCTTGAAGAGGTTAATGCAATTGCCGGGGGTGGTCGAAACTTCAATATGAACTCCAACACATACCACCCGGGTTACGAAATCATCCAAATTTTCGCTATGGGAACCCGGCGAATCAAGCCAACCCTAATTTCCAAGGAGCACAACGGAGTTTTATTCCTCGTCAACAATACAATCAAGGGAATTTAGGGGTGGAAATGGTCAAGGGTATCAAGGTTAATTTCAACAAGCCGATGACCAAAGTGGATATGCGGGTTAAACTTCATCAAGCGGCAACGAGGTTATGGATATGCTCCGAATGATGCAACAAGACATGCAATGGAGAAATCAGCTCCATGAAGCTCTTATGCAAAAGGATGAAATGCGTGATAAAAGCATCCAAACGCTCACTACTCAAATGGGTCAACTCGCATCTAAGGTAGCGGAGCTTAAAAAAGGTAAGGTCCAACTTCCAAGTGACACGAAGGTAAATCCCTCTCATTGTTCCTCACTTAATATTAATATTAACCATGTAAGTGTTTTACGAAGCGGTAAAGATTTTAAAGCAAATTTGGAACCGGGTTTGGTTGAAGGGGTGGTTGAGGATATTACGGGAATTGAAAGTGATGAGGATGATGTCTCATCACCAAGTGTGTCTAAGGATCCTATTGTTGGAAAAGTTATTTAAAAACCGAGTTTGGGTGAAATTTTAAATGAAACAAAGGAGGAAAGGAGACCAAGTCAAGTCCCGTTTCCTTCAGCTTTAGTTGACCCGGGAACGAAAAACTTTATTTCACAAGGGGCCCTCAAAAGGAGGAATTATTGGACGTGTTTGAACAGACCAAGATAAATCTCCCATTACTTGATGCGATTAAGCAAGTACCCACTTATGCAAAATTCTTAAAAGAATTATGCACTCAAAAAAGACAACAAAATAAAAAGTTGCCTAAGCGGGTAGATCTGACCGGAAAAGTTAGTACGATGCTAAAAGGGATTCTTCCTCCTAAGCTCCAAGATCCGGGAAGGCCACTCATAAATATTCAAGTTGGAAATTTTCCAATGTCAAAGGCGTTGTTAGATCTTAGAGCCGGGGTAAGTATACTACCGGGTGGTTTATATGATCAGTATGATTTTGGTCCATTGGCTCGGGTCTTTACCACCCGTGGTTTAGCCGACTTGTCTCACAAGTTACCCCGAGGGATGGTTCAAGATGTAATTGTAAAGGTTGATGAATTTAATTACCTGGTAGACTCTAGAATACTCATCCGCGTACCCAAAACAACAACAAAACGTTATTTTTGGTCGGCCATTTTAAGCACCGCTCATGTCGTAATTGATTGTTGACTTGGTATGGTTGACATGACATTCGGTAACAGAAAAATGCGATAAATGTTTTTAGTAACACTTCTAATTTTGTTGTTGTTGATGAGTGGTTCATGGCAGATCTATTGGATGGATGTGACCCGCATGAATATGAGGGAGAGGATGTTTGTGTTTGTGTTTGTGTTTGCAATGTTTATGAGCAGGTACGTTCTTGTGATTTGAGGGTGCAGGAAGAAAATCAAGACACGATGGCTGTGAAAGAGGGGCGACCGCCGTGGACTCATCAGTTTGAGAGCTTGCTGGCAGAAATTAGTTCTGGTACGAAGCCATCATTAGAGGAGCCCCCAATGTTAGAGTTGAAGGAATTGCCGAGCCACTTGAAATACGCATTCTTAGGGGATAATGACACGTTACCGGTCATTATTGCCTCTAATTTAGAGGTGGCTCGAGAGCATGAATTGCTAAGGGTGCTTAAAGTGAATCGGCGGTTATTGGATGGACATCGTTGATTTGAAAGGAATCAGCCAATCCATTGTTATGCACAAGATTATTACAACTGATAATAGCAAAGTCGTCGAGGAAGCTCTAAGAAGGTTGAATCCGAACTTGCGTGAAGTGGTAAAGAAGGAGGTAATCAAATGGTTGATGCAAGTATTATTTACCTTATTTCTGATAATGCTTGGGTAAGTCCTACCCAAGTGGTGCCTAAAAATGCCGTTATTCAAGTGATAAAGGATGAAAATGGTGAACAAATCGCCACCCGACTGGTCACCAGGTGGCGTGTTTGTATCGATTATAGAAAATTGAATACCGCAACCTCTAAGGACCATTTCCCATTATCTTTCATTGACCAAATAATTGAAAAACTTTTGGGTAAAAAATACTACTGTTTTTTTGGATGGGTAGTCAGGTTTCAACCAAATTGCTATTCACCATGATAACCAACATAAAACCACTTTTACATGTCCTTATGGTACTTTTGCCTTTAGGCGAATGCCATTTGGCTTGTGCAATGCCCCGGCAACTTTTCAACGATGTATGATGAGTATTTTCTATGACATGGTTGGGGAGTCGCTTGTGGTATTCATGGATGACTTTTTATTTTTGGCACAAGTTTTGAGTCGTGTCTCGACGAGTTGGAAAAGGTTTAAAAAAGATGTGTCGAGAAAAACTTATTGCTTAGTTGGGAGAAAGTCATTTCATGGTTCAAAAAGGTATTGTGTGTTGGGCCGTGTTGTTTCTGAAAAAGGGATAGAGGTAGACAAAGTGAAAATTTGTGTAATATCATTGTTGCCTCCTCCTAAAAATACAAAATGGGTAAGGTTGTTTTTGGGGCATGCTAGGTCTTATAGGAGATTTATTAAGGGTTTTAGTGTTATTACTAAACCCTTATGTAATTTATTATTGAAAGATGTTCCTTTGACTTTACTAACGAATGTTTGCAAGCTTTTACTGTTTTGAAGGAACAACCGGTGAAGGCCCCTATTTTACAACCACCAGATTGGTCAAAGCCGTTCGAGATTATGTGCGATGCCAGCGATACAACTATTGGAGCGGTTTTGGGTCAAAGGGTCGATAAGAAGCCGGTGGCAATCTATTATTCAAGCAAAACTTTGTTCGAGGCGCAACTGAATACACAACAACCAAAAAAGAATTATTAGCGGTGGTGTATGCCTTGGACTAGTTTCGATCGTATATATATGGGGTAGCAAGGTGGTGATATATTCTAATCATAGCGCAGTTCGGTATTTTATGGAGAAAAAGGATGCGAAACCCCTGTTGATTCGATGGGTGCTCTTATTACAGGAATTCGATTTGGAAATTCGAGATAAAAAGGGAAGTGAAAATGTGGTGGTGGACCATCTCTCTCGAATTCCAAGGGAGGGGGTTGACGATTTAAGCGAGATTAACGAACGATTTCCCGATGAACTATTTGGCCACGGGTGTTATTCCTAGTCATTCGACAATGAGAAGAAGACAATAGTTAATGTTCAAGTCAAGGAGTACATATGGGATGAACCGGATCTATTCAATATTGGGCCCGATCAAGTAATTAGAAGGTGTGTGCCGGAAACAGAAGTGGCCGAAATTTTAACCCATGCTCATTCATCCGCTTGTGGGACACTTTAGTGGTCACAAGACGGGGTAGCAGGTGCTCACATGCGGGTTCTATTGGCCAACAATTTTCAAAGACGCATGTGAAGTTGCCCGAAATTGTCTAGATTGCCAAAAGATGGGGAGTATTTTAAAGAGGGATGAAATGCCCATGCAACCCATCTTGGTGGTAGAGATTTTTTATGTGTGGGGGATGGATTTCATGGGGCCTTTTCCAAGTTCAAACGGGTTCTTGTACATCTTGGTGGCTTTGGATTTTGTTTTAAAGTGTATTGAAGCCATACCGACAAGGACTAATGATCATTCGGTTTTGTACAATTGAAAATCGTTGCTCGTTTTGGGATTCTACGTGTTATAATGAGTGATGGTGGTTCACATTTTAAAAATTTTAATTTCGGGAAATTATTGAAGAGGTACAGTGTGAACCACCGAATTGCCACGCCGTATTATCCACAAACTAGTGGACAAGTTGAAGTGTCAAACCGTCAAATCAAAGAAATTTTAATGAAGACGGTGCGAACGAATGGGAAGGATTGGTCGAGCAAGTTGAATGATGTGTTATGGGCGTACCGAATGGCCTACAAAATTCCTATTAGTACAAGTCCTTACCGGTTGGTGTATGGGAAGGGTGTCATTTACCGATGGAATTGGCGCATATGGCGCATTGGGCAATCAAGACGGTAAATGTAGATTATGACGAAGCGGGCAAGACCCGGAAACTTCAATTGAGTGAGATCGAAGAGATTCGAGATGAAGCATATGAGTGTGTGACTGCATACAAAGATAAGCTCAAGAAGGTTCTTGATGCAAAGGTTCGGAAGTGAACTTTGGAAACGGGTCAAAAGGTGTGGTTGTTTAATTAAAGGCTAAAGATGATTGCGGGTAAATTGAAAAACAAGTGGATGGGCCCCTATGTTATTACAAGAGTGGGCAGGTTTGGAGATGTTGATATTGTGGATGATCGGACTAAGATGAAGCAAATGGTGAATGGGCATCGGCTCAAACCGTATTTGGACGGAAACCACATCAAACATCTTGAACTTGAAAAAGTGGGCTACATCCTACGCCCATTGGACGCGGATTAAACACAAGAGGCCAAAGTTTGGTAATGTAAATATATAGTTTATTTGTTTGTTCAGTTTGTTTCGAGTTATTATCCGAACTTGTTTGATTTGTGTTTGAAACAGGTGTTGGGAAGTTTTTGGAATTTCTCATACACGGTGTTGAGGACAACACGGGTTTTTTTTGAGGGGGATGGTAAGTTAAAGTAAGTAAGATATTTTGTGGTAAAAAAAATAATTTTGAAAAAAATGCCCAGATATCACCGTAACTTACGGTCCCCACCATAAGCTACGGTGGACTCCAATTCCATTATGGTGTAAGGCTACTGTCTTACGGTCCCTTATATTACCCTGGCCACCGTAGCTTACTGTGACCACCGTAGCTTACGGTGGCCACTGGGCGTCTGGGGTCCGCAAAACAACTTTTTGAACACGGGAATTAACCCCAATCACCCATTTTCTACATCTCTTTTAGCGAGAACCTCCACTCTTCTTCCTCCTTATTTAATCTCAAGAACACCCACTTTAACCTACACCAATCCTTCAATTTCGCACCAAATCAAGTTATTTTTGGGTCAATCTTGACTAAAATTTCACAAGGATTTCGATTTTGTGCTTGCATTTGGTCGAATACAACATTTAGGGGATCAATTTGGAACTTTTTTATCCGAAATTTTTAGGGTTCTTGTTGGGTTTTTGTTAATCTACAAGTTTTTAGGTTTCATCTTTTCTACAAGGCTAAGGTATGCAATTTCTTACACTATTGTTATTGCTTTGTAGAATTGTAAGTGCTAGGTCATCATGATCCCATACTTGCTTATAGTTGATTATTTTGAGATGATTTTGATGGGTTTTTGAATGATTATGGTTATGGAAGCTAGTTATGTGATAAAAATATGATTTTTGGGAAAAATTTTACTAACTTAGGGAAATGTTGTTCAAATTTTTTGTATATGAAGAACTTATAATTGGGCTAGTTTCCATGACCATAGTGATAAGCAAGTGTGGGGATAATGTGGGATATTGAGAAGATGAATAATGTGTGTTCTTTATGTCTATGCTTTGCAGAATTATCATGGGGCGCAAAGGAAAAGAAAAAGTGGGTTATTCAAGTAACCCGGTGCCAAGAAAGAGAAGGTTAGTGATGTAGAGTGACATAGAGGAAGACATAAAGGAAGATGTGTCGGATCAGGGGCCGAAGCCAAGATGGACATCTGGTCCTCTACATGATCAGCTAGAGGAATGGCAGGCTGAGTTGTTCAACGATCAGATCAACAAACTGGCACAAAGAAAAGAAGCGTTTATCTGTGAAAAAGAGGTGAGGGAAGCAGATTTTGGACCGTTTGGGGTTACGGATAAGTTTCATGCACTAGGTTGGGAGGTGGCTTTGAAATGTTACGATTATGAAGGCACAAATTTATATGACGCTGAGATTCAAGAGTGGATGGCCACTCTTAGGTGTCCTTCATACAAAGGTGGAGCATCGAAAATGAGGCTCATAGGAACTTTGAATGGCATTGACGTAGAAATGTCATTTAATACTTTGTGGCGGGTAGCAAGGTTTGATAGTAAACCGATAAACCAATATATGCTTCCACGATTGGAAGACCTTTACTTTGAACCCGAGAAGCATTCGCGATGGAACACTATGTTAGATTATCTGCTCTTGCCGGGTACCACTCACGGAAAGCTGTACCGCAAGAATATAAGAATTGAGGGAAAGTTGATGTTTGCTATTTGTATGCACAATGTCATCCTAAGGCGGGGTGGCAAAACTGATGTTCGAAGGCCGGAAGTGCCGATGCTCTACAAGTTGTTGACTGGGCCCCGACGTTTCCGTTTCGCTTTTTGGTGATGAATAATGTGTGGATTAGTAGGAATAACGATCGTTGCCCGCATTGCCGTTTGGGGTGATTGGTGCGGATGATAAGGGGTCATTTAATAAATTCAAGCCGTTTGACATCCGACAATTGGGGGCTGGGTGGAAGTATACAGAATCTGAGCGGTAATATGTTGAAGAGCGAAGGGCAAAGATGGAGAGTGCTAAAGGCTGACGCGCGTCCACTTAGACTAGGTGAAGAGGATGAACCGGAGAGCGAAGAAGAGGGCCCGAGTGGGGATGAAGATTATATGGATGATCCACATGTTGCGCCAATGAATGTTGAGCGGGGTGGTTCGATTAGTGATCCAATTGGAGGTTTCTTTGACTTCTCTAGATATCCGTATGAGCCGAACTGGGCTCATGAAGGTACGATGCAAGAAGTAACCGAGAGTCAGTGGCCTTCGGTGTTTGATAGCTAGAGTGGGGCTGAGAGAACATTTTTTTATCATCAGACATTCATGGGTGCGAGTGGCGTGTCGCTTTTTGATCATCAAGAATCTTGGAACCGCACCCATGCTTACGCCTTTGAACAAGAGATCAATAACCGATATTTGGATGATCAAAACAGGGGATGCATGCTGATTGGCATGCGGGGCGTCCAGTTGTTGGGGACCCACCGCCAGTGGATTACTCGACCCTGCCACCCTATGATGGTAGTGTTTCTTATCCGACACCGCCGATGCATCATTCTCAATGGGTTGATCCTCGTTATTAGCACCAGCAGCATCGGAGCTTCGGGCAACAAGAAGGGGGAGAAGGAGGAAGTGGGAGTGGCGCGTTCGCATTCAATGAGTTTTCGGAGATGATGATTTCTATCTTCAGACCTCCTCAGTTGCGCTATTATTGATCAGGTTGTGTTCTTCCTTTGTATAGTATTGTAGACCTTATTTTGTTACTTTGTGTTTATGGTTGGGAGTGAAGGGGGTGTATTATGATTGATAGTCATGTTGGGTTGGTGGTATTGTGGTTGAGTTTTCATGTGTTTTGAAAACAAGAAAAAGAAAAAAGAAAAAAAAAAGAAGTTTGGGATTTGAGTATTGGAGCAAAATGTGAAGTTGAAGTAACTTGAGTGATCATTCCTTCAAAACCATACATTAGGGTCAATGTATCCCAAGTGTGGGGATGGGGGAAATTTTTCCGGATTTTTAAAAATTTTTGTGAACCAAACCAAACAGTTGTCAATGTTTGAATATACTACCTTAATATACATGAGACATTGGTATCCATTTTTATTCCTTTCTTGGTGAGGTTTGAGCCACATGGATGTACTTTAGAGATTTAATTCTTTTTGGTTGAGTGGCAGTATCTGCAATGTGTTAATAGAACTTGGATAATAGATGCTTGTCAAAACTTAGGTGTAACCTGCTTGTGAATATGATAAGGGCATTTAGGTAGCCTCGTCTGGATGTGTGTTGAGTGTGGGTTTAGGGGGTTGGACCTTATAAGTTACATATATGAGCTTTGTAGTGAGCGGGGTGGGGGTTTGGACATTAGTAGCCCAATTTGAGCTTTTAACCATTCAATTGTTACCAAAGCCTATGTCCTACAAAATTCTACCTATTAATCAACCCGGTTTAAGAGCCTAGTTACTTTGATATTGCTATGTATGTATTCTTTCCTTCAATACTTGTAATGCGATATTTGCTATCTTGTTGCAATATTGTATTGTTAGTCGTAAAAACAACACAAAAAAAGAGAAAGAAGAAAAACAAAGAAAAATGAAAAAAAAAAACAGAGAAGTTAGTTATACAAATAGAGTTGGTTATTTTTGTTGGTTGTAATAATAAATCGGGTCGTTTAAACGAGCTACATGCATATATCCCACCAATTCTCACCCTTACACATAGCCTTGTTATAACCCGAAAGTCCTTTTGATTTATAAGCATGTTAGGCAATTTGTAGGTAAAGACTTGATTATTATCCAAGCTTACTATCTCACATTTACATACTTGCATTGAGTGATCTAGCACAATCTTGCTAGTACCATTTTGGTCACCGACAGGAGAGTATATTGAGGAGTGTGTTATGTAGTATGATGGTAAGCTGACAATGGGATGACATGTTTGTGTTTGGTATACATGATGATCACTTTTAAGTTTAAAATCGTTTGTGATGTGTTGCTTGGGGCAAGCAACGTTTAAGTTTGGGGATGTGACAGGTGGTCTATTGAAAAACCCGAAAGTTCATTAATATGATCATCATTCCACGTTTAAATGGGTTAATTGTTACGATTTAATGTCTATGCTGTGTATGGATTTGTAGGTACCAAAGTGTATAACGAGGGAGTATAAACGTGCTTTGTCAGGGATTTGCAAGTGGCTAATTGAAGATGAGGACTCGAGAGATTGAACGAGGGGCAAAACGGGAAATCTTGTTGACCACCGTAATCTACGGTGGGCGCTGTAGCTTACGGTGGAGTCCACCTTCAAGAGCATCGTCAGACAGTGGCTTACCACTGTAAGGAGATTATTGCCCACCTTAAGCTAGGGTGGGCACCGTAGCTTATGGTGCTGAGCTGAGGAAAAGTTGTAACTGCCAATTTTAACTCGATTTGAAGAGTCTTTTCGGATCTCAATCATTGTGAACGTTTGGCAGAGCTTTGGGGCGATTTTTGAGTGATCTTTGTGGTTCTAAACAATTTCTAAACATTATTTTGGTGTTTGTTGATTCCTATGAACAAAACAATTGAAGTATGCTTTATTGCAAGAACATGAGAGGCTAGAACTCTTTGTGATCATCTTGAGTGAAAGGTTTGTTGAACAATTGTGTTTCAATTTCTGATTTCTAGAATAATAATTGCTATTTTGTGGTTTTTATGGTGTTGAATGATTGTTGGTAAATTGTTGATTGCTATTTTATTCATTGCCTTATTCATACGTTCTTGGTGTCGTGACAATCCAGATATCACGGGGAGGTTTACGGGTTGGATATTACTCAATTGGTCATTGGGTAATGACCTCGCATTGTAGTAATCCTAGTACTTGGTTCCATTTTATCACCAACAATTAATCAAACACGAGTCATGTCTATGTGACTCTTTTTAGTTAAAACTGAAACGCATGCGTTACTTCTACGAGAAACTTAAGATGAACACTTGCTTTTAAATCTGTTAAACAACCAATTTTTGAGTCATTATTAGTTAAAATCTAAAATCACACAACCAAAATTCTGAAATTAATTTCTTGCAATTTAGGTAATTTAGTTAAAGTATGACAAACGTTAGATAACGCAATTTCCACAACTCCCTATGTTCGATACTCACTTATCGCTAGCTAGTAGCAGTATTTAGATTAAATTTACGTGAGACAACGGCATCACATCACTACCCTGCCTCATAAACTTCACCATAGGTCCATCCGTTGTATTTTTCTCAGTATCCACCTGACTTTCGTGGCTACCGTTGCTTCGACCCCACCACGAGCAATGTACACATCTCACACCATGTGACTTTTGATGAGCACGTGTTCCCGTTTACACTTCCTCATCATCCTACCTCATAAAATTTTTTGGATCCTGCCTCATCATCTGGCGACGTCCTCGTCATGCCCCACCTTCGACCAACCAAACGACCGGCCCATCCAACCCTTCTGCCACCGTACCAGCTCCTACAACCATACAGGTCCAAGCCCAGCTACAGCCTACACTGACCACTACCCCAACCCAACCTATCTAGCCCACTAGTCTGATTACTGACCAACACCCTATGACAACTCGTTCCAAATCCCGGTCCAACCCGTCGACCATCAACAACACCATCTCCCTTTCCCCGGTTCCTACCTCATATGCCAAATCCCTAATTGGTCCAAATTGGTTGTATGCAATGCAAACCGAGTATACGACATTACAAGATAATGAAACATGGGAGTTTGTTCCCCGCCCACATGACCGTCCTGTGATCCGCTCCATGTGGTTATTTCCGCATAAATTTAAATAGGACGGATCACTGGAACGTTATAAGGCTAGGTTGGTTGTTAATGGAAATTCACAAACAGCTGGTGTGGATTGTGATGAGACATTTTGTCATGTGGTCAAACCGGCCACTATTCACACAGTTTTGTCTCTTGCTGTGTCATGGGCTTGGCCTATTCATCAACTTGATGTAAAGAATGCTATTTTTCACGTGGAACTACATGGGACGGTATTTATGCATCAACCACAGGGTTTTTATGATAAACGATTTCCTAACCATGTTTGTCATTTGAAGAAATCACTGTATGGTCTTAAACAGGCACCAAGGGCATGGTACACCGGTTTTGCTAATTTTATTACCTCCAAGGGGTTTCGTAGCAGCTCCTGTGAGCAGTCTTTATTTGTTTATCAACAAGACCCGTCTAATATTGTATATTTATTATTATATGTTGATGATATAGTTCTCACCGCTTCTAATGACCGTCTCTTAAACAACATTATTGGCACCCTCTCGAGGGAATTTTCCATGACTGATTTGGGACATTTACATCATTTTTTGGGGATAAAGGTTACTCAGAAGAAGAATGGTATTTTCTTGTCAGAGGCCCAATATGCCAAGGATATAATAGCTCGCACTTCAATGTCCTGGTGCAAACCATGTTCAACACCGGTTGATCTTTCATCTAAATTAAGTGCTACAGATGGAGTTTTGTTCTCGGATCCGATATATTAGGAGTCTTGCAGGTGCTCTGCAATATTTAACGTTTGCTCGTCCATATTTGTCTTATGCAGCTCAACAGGTGTGTTTCTTCATGCATGAGCCTCGAGATCCTCACTTTGCATTTATGAAGCGTATCATCCGTTATTTGCAAGGAACCATTGAATACGGTATACGGATCATGAAATCAGATTCCCATGATTTGGTTGCTTATTCTGATGTTGATTGGGGCGGTTGCCTAGATTCGAGACGCTCAACATCGGGTTATTGTGTTTTCCTTGGTGACAATCTTAAATCATGGTCTGCTAAACGTCAGCCTACTGTATCGCACTCCAGCGCGGAAGCTGAGTATAGGGGAGTTGCAAATGCAGTTGAAGAAATTACTTGGATTAGAAATCTACTGCTCGAACTTAACACTCATTTAACGCACACATGGGTTGTTTTTGTGACAACATTTCAGCGGTCTATTTATCCAATAATCCAGTTCAACATCAAAGGACAAAACATATAGAGATTGACATACACTTCGTACGAGAGAAGGTTCGTCTTGAGCACATTAAAGTTCTGCATGTCCCATCCTCTATGCAGTATGCAGATATATTTACCAAAAGATTATCTGGTGAACTATTCCAATCAATTCGGCCCAGCTTGAGCGTCTGTCCACCACCCGCTCAAACTGAGGGGGTGTCTTAGCTAGCCAATTATTATGTACATTATGAATAGATTATATTCAGTTATTAGAGATAATCATTGTATTCTTTGTGTATATCCTTTCCTTATTTATTGGTTGTTTTCTTCCCTATATATAGGGTCATTATTTATCAATAGAATCATCAAATACTTTGCATCCACAATTGCTTTTATTAATTACTGATTTGTGTACACATAAACAAATGACAGGGAACACATAGGCTTGTAGTAGAACCTTGAATTAGCTTAAGAATATAAAACAAAAACAAAACTGATATACGGAAACTTTACCGAAGTTCATAAAGGTTCAATGATACGATTTAAACGCACGCATTCCATAATTTGTAGTTTACATTTATTATGATTACTGTGACTGAGGCGGGTAACAAACATTCATCAGGTGGTGCTGGTTCTGGTAATTTACGATTGATACTCTCAACAGGCTATCTTGAAATGACGGCAAAATCTATCTTTTTATATATATTTTTTAAACTGCTCAGTTATGAGTTAGAGCAATAGAAGGATGAATCGAAGATGGTTTTTTTTAGTGCCAAACTGGATAAACCATATCTGCAATAGGTAATTAGGTTGGAAAACACCTTGTCCTACAAGTGGTAATAGTGGACTCCATCATCAAGACCAAAGCATGTGACCTTGGTCCTAATCTTCACAACATACTGCCATATGAAATCAGGCCATATAGCTTTTCATGTATGCCTGGTGTTTGGATTTCTACAGAAGATTAGTATCCACATATCTTCTTTAATATTATTCTGAAGATATCATACCATATGCGTTTGTTTTCTTGTTCATATGTCCCTGACTATTAAGTTCCTTGGTATACCTTCTTCTTATATATAGCATTCTACATGCCTAATACAACCACTTCTTCTTAGAAATTAATCTACATCCTCTACCTACCTTGAAAACATGGCCATCCATATGCCTTGTATCATTAAAGCAAGATAAATTCTCAAACGATCCCTCTCTAATAGTGGCAGCACACCCGCATCTATGGACATCCCCAAAGGCTATTTTGACATTTATGTTGGGGAACAAGAGAAGAAGAGGTTTGTAGTCCCTTTATCAATATTAAACGAGCCCAAATTCCAAGAGTTACTCCATCAGACAGAGCAAGAGTTTGGATTCAACCATCCAATGGGCAGGATCACCATACCATGTAGTGAAGACGTATTCACCAATCTCGCTTCTCATTTTGGAGCATTTTGACTTGTGTAGATCTGTATTTTTCTAACACAGTTTTGTAAACAACTAGACAGTAGTGAGCCTTTTTAGTTGTAAAGTTAAATCATTGTTCAAGATTAATGAACCTTTAATTGGATATTATTTTGAGTTGGTATAGTAATTGTTATAAGAGGTGGTTTAGTACACAGATAAAGCTACTTAGTACCAAGTTATAGAAATTAAAGGGATACTTACAACCAGAATTACATGCTCTTACAGTTTGACTCAACCCCATAATCCAACCAATCAGCAAACATTGCTACCAATTCCACATCCAGCAATGTTTTAATAAAAGGCTAAGGTTACTGTCACACCCGTTCATTGGCGGAAGCGGGCGGTGTGATCTGATTGATTCTCATTGCATACAACATAGGTGAACATACTAAATAAATAGGCTATCTTGAAATGACGGCAAAATCTATCTTTTTATAAATTTTTTTAAACTGCTCAGTTATGAGTTAGAGCAATAGAAGGATGAATCGAAGATGGTTTTTTAAGTGCCAAACTGGATAAACCATATCTGCAATAGGTAATTAGGTTGGAAGATACTTTTTCCTACAAGTGGTAATAGTGGACACCATCATCAAGACCAAAGCATGTGACCTTGGTCCTAATCTTCACAACATACTGCCATATGAAATCAGGCCATATAGCTTTTCATGTATGCCTCGTGTTTGGATTTCTACGGAAGATTAGTATCCACATATATTCTTTAATATTATTTTGAAGATATGATACCATGTACGTTTGTTTTCTTGTTCATATGTCCCTGACTATTAAGTTCCTTGGTATACCTTCTTCTTATATATAGCATTCTACATGCCTCATACAACCACTTCTTCTTATAAATTAATCTACATCCTCATTCAGAAACACCTGATTCTTTGAGTTTTTTCCTTCCTTCCACCATACTTTTCAGCGAACATCCTCTAGCTTCCTTGAAAACATGGCTATCCGTATGCCTTGTATCAGCAAGATAAATTCTCAAACGATCCCTCTCTAATAGTGGCAGCACACCCGCATCTATGGACATCCCCAAAGGCTATTTTGCCATTTATGTTGGGGAACAAGAGAAGAAGAGGTTTATAGCCGCTGTATCAATATTAAGCGAGCCCAAATTCTAAGAGTTACTCCAACAAGCAGAGCAAGAGTTTGGATTCAATCATCCAATGGGCGGGATCACCATACCATGTAGTGAAGACGTATTCACCGATCTCGCTTCTCATTTTGGAGCATTTTGACTTCTGTGGATCTGTATTTTTCTAACACAGTTTTGTAAACAACTAGACAGTAGTGAGCTTTTTTAGTTGTAAAGTTAGATCATTGTTCAAGATTAATGAAACTTTAATTGGATATTATTTTGAGTTGGTATAGTAATTGTTATAAGAGGTGGTTTAGTACACAGATAAAGCTACTTAGTAGCAAGTCATAGAAATTGAAGGGGATACTTACAACAAGAATTACATTCTCTTACAGTTTGACTCAACCCGATAATCCAATCAATCAGCAAACATTGCTACCAATTCCACGTCCAGCAATGTTTTAATAAAAGGCTAAGGTTATTGTCACACCCGTTCATTGGCGGAAGCATGCGGTGTGATCTTATTGATTCTCATTGCATACAACATAGGTTAACATACTAAATAAATAGGCTATCTTGAAATGATGGCAAAATCTATCTTTTTATATATTTTTTTAAACTGCTCAGTTATGAATTAGAGAAATAGAAGGATGAATCGAAGATGGTTTTTTTTAATGCCAAACTGGATAAACCATATCTGCAATAGGTAATTAGGTTGGAAGACACCTTTTCCTACAAGTGGTAATAGTGGACTCCATCATCAAGACCAAAGCATGTGACCTTGGTCCTAATCTTCACAACATACTGCCATATGAAATCAGGCCATACAGCTTTCATGTATGCCTCGTGTTTGGATTCCTACAGAAGATTAGTATCCACATATATTCTTTAATATTATTTTGAAGATATGATACCATGTGCGTTTGTTTTCTTGTTCATATGTCCCTGACTATTAAGTTCCTTGGTATACCTTCTTCTTATATATAGCATTCTACATTCCGAATACAACCACTTCTTCTTATAAATTAATCTACATCCTCATTCAGAAACACGTGATTCTTTTAGTTTTTCCTTCCTTCAACCATACTTTACAGCGAACATCCTCTAGCTTCCTTGAAAACATGGCCATCCATATGCCTTGTATCATTCAAGCAAAGTAAATTCTCAAACGATCCCTCTCTAATAGTGGCAGCACACCCGCATCTATGGACATCCCCAAACGCTATTTTGCCATTTATGTTGGGGAACAAGAGAAGAAGAGGTTTGTAGTCGTTGTATCAATATTAAGCGAGCCCAAATTCTAAGAGTTACTCCATCTGGCAGAGCAAGAGTTTGGATTCAACCATCCTATGGGCGGGATCACCATACCATGTAGTGAAGATGTATTCACCGATCTCGCTTCTCATTTTGGAGAATTTTGACTTGTGTAGATCTGTATTTTTCTAACACAGCTTTGTAAACAACTAGACAGTAGTGAGCTTTTTTAGTTGTAAAGTTACATCATTGTTCAAGATTAATGAAATTTTAAATTGGATATTATTTTGAGTTGGTATAGTAATTGTTATAAGAGGTGGTTTAGTACACAGATAAAGCTACTTAGTAGCAAGTTATAGAAATTGAAGGGGATACTTACAACAAGAATTACATGCTCTTACAGTTTGACCCAACCCGATAATCCAATCAATCAGCAAACATTGCTACCAATTCCACATCCAGCAATGTTTTAATAAAAGGATAAGGTTACTGTCACACCCGTTCATTGGCGGAAGCGCGCGGTGTGAGCTGATTGATTCTCATTGCATACAATATAGGTGACCATACTAAATAAATAAAAACAGCTCCAAATGCCATTACCGATATTGTTGCAAACCCAACATAAGTTGGATATATTGTATACAAACCATGAAATGAAATTAAGTTGTCAAAAGGTTACATGTCCAAAATGCAAGTTTTAAAATGGCAAGGCTTTGACCCTTATATCACCGCAAGGAGGTGGTATATAATGGGTAAACCCTTCAAAAGTTGGCATAGTGACTTGATACTTGTTTTCCTTGACTGAAATTCCCTGCATTGGTCTACTAATTACCTGAAATGCATGTTAAGTTGAAAATCAACAAAATTGGCGAGTTCATGTGTTTTAACTGTATGAGATGGATCCATAAAATATATGATATATATGTATCAAACCTGGTATGTAAAGCGTCAATGAAATCATGATCATTAATGTTTTGCAAGGACATTAATATGTATGACGACATAGGAAGCATCCAAACCTAGATGATTTCTGTCGATTAACCTCGACTAGAAAAACAAATGCACTCTTCCATGTGGGTCCATGACCAAGAGTGGGGCTCGCCAGCATCCGCTAGATCTAACCTTTGTACCGTGGTTTTAACCAAGATTAATGGTGCTTACATCCAGCCTATTCACACATGATCTAGTTATTTGATTCCCTAGCTTATCATACCATAGACATGTATTTCCCCCCATAGTGGTAAAACAGTAAAACATTTAGGATGAAAGGGGGTCATGAACTCACTGAATTGGTTTCTGTGTACTCTAACTAACTCAAGTACTTCCCTCGGTTCCTACAACAACCTAGAAACGTGTTAGGCTTTGTTAGACACTTCGGTCTTTGTAACGATTCATGTTCGTGTTTCTTATCATAAGTATTTGTTAAGACTTGTTCAAAGTTATGTTCAATTTAGATGTATTTTCGATGTATGCTGTCAATAGCTATACTTCATCAAGTATATATGTATACTAGCATCTAATGTGTTGCATGTACGACCGAGCGCTTTAGACTTCGTGCCTCGCACGAGTAAAATGTATATCTTTCATCACTTCTCATAGTCGACGATGCCATCGTCGGATATGTTTCATATATATTATTTTTAACTTGTCTTGATATATAATTGTTCATGTGCATAGGTTTATGGTATACATGATTAAGTGTTATTATTGTTAAGTATTATACATATGCATCTTCCCAAGTATAGGTATACTTGTATTGTGAGGATTTTTGTATTTAAAGTGTATTCTCATGGTTATGTATAATACTTGTAATGGTATTTCCACAAATTGTTAGTGGTGTATGTTGGATGTATTTGTACATATAGGAATGCGTATATTTTTGTATTTATTACCCACACCTTTGTGTATTCTACAAATATATAACTTTTAAGATGTATCCAAATTAGTATATGTATATTATTCTTGGTAAGTGTATGTACCCCAAAATAATATATACATTTCAGATTAGTTCTAGAAAAATATTTATATTTTTAGTTTCCACCAAAACAATATATTTTTAGGAGGTTTATGAAATATATATTTTTATACATTTCAAAAGTAATACATTTTTAGTATAGGTGAAATACATGATATAGTTTCTATATTTGTAAAAATATATATTTATGTCCATCTTTATTTTTAGACAAATCATAACTTCTTGGATTAATATTTTATACAAAATATGAGGATTTTTATATTTATTACTTTTAAACAAGATTACTTATAAGAACTTTGTAAACATATATTTTTCAAAGTGTTTAAACTTTATAAAAATTTGCCATAGTTTCCCCTAGATTTAGGAGGTTTCCGATGTTTTAAAACATGTGTTTAAGCTTTGAAAACTTATCATTTTAATCACAACAATTTCCACAAGTGTAATATATGCATTCAGATGTATTTTCATGATATGATGAACTTGAAAGTTTACCAAATCATGTAGTATTTTAACCTTGTGTTTAATATGTTCATCTATCTTTAAAAATGGGTTTAGTTTCTACTATTTATTAACTTGGTTAAAAGTCATTTTTAACAACTTGTTCACATATTATCTTAAAAACATCACAAATCATTTAAACCACTTTTATAAGTTCATCCATTATGTTTAACAAGTTCATCAACATAGCACAAAATAAACAATTACTTGTTAGATTTATATGTCTAGCAAGTTTACATATGATGGATATCGTCGATAGCACAAAATAAACAACTACATCTTCATTATATCTTTATGACATGTTTATTTTCTTTAGATCAAGTTACTAGTTCATGTGTTCATCTTTTAAAGGGGATGTTTTTAGATGGTTTATCTTAGACATTGATAATATACTTGTGGCTAGGGAAGTGGCAAGATGAACAAGATGATGAAGATGAAGCAAAGATGGTGGATAATAGCTCCCTAGAGTGGTCCTTCAACTTCCAAGGCTTGATCCTTCCTTAGTTAGGCTTGAAACACCCTTTAGTATGCTTGGATTAGCTTGAAAGTGGCTTGATGATGGAGGTGAAGTGGAAGTTATTGTGGTCGTGAGGTAGAGGGGAAAGAAAGAGATGGAGTGTTTGAATTTTAGTGTTAAAAGTTTGTGAAAGGAAGTTGTGATCTTGTCCCCTTATAAGCTCATGCAACCGTAACCTCCATCATATAACTCCTTAAACCACAAAGACTTAATCAAGTTTAGGGGGACAACATGTGGGCAGGGGGCCCACATGTAGCCGTCCATGATGATGGGGGGACCTAGCTAGCTTTCAATCACTAGTTAGTTATTTAGTTAGGAAATTAGGGGTTTAGTTAGGGTTCTTGATGTATTAGGGGTTTTTGATGCATTTTAACATATATGGTGTCATACACTAGTTTAACATTGTTAAACAATATTACAAGTCCATAATTTATGTCTGGTTGGTGTTCAGTTGCTTAATGGGATTGTCCTAGTTACAATAGTAACAAGAGGGCCAGGCCCGTGCATACAACACACGAGATGCAATATGTATATATATATATATATATATCTGACGGAATAAAACAAACTCCAAATGTAATTACCGATAAAGTTTCAAAATGCAAGATAGGTTGAGTATATTGTTTACAAACCATGAAATGAGATTAAGTTGATAAAGTGTTACATAACTTAAATGCAAGTTTTAAAATAATAAGGCTTTGACCCTTATATAGCCGTAAGGAGGCGGGATATAATGGGCAAACCCTTCAAAAGTTGGAATTGGAAGTTGATGTGGCCGTGGGTTTGAGGGGGAAAGAACAAGTGAAGAGTTGAAACTTTGATTAAGATGATAATGTGTGGTTTAATGTGTTAATGTTGTCTTCTTATGCATAATTGCTCATACAAGACCCTCCATACATTCTAATTGTCCTCCCAACATGCTGGGACATGGGGGACACAAATGTTGGGTGGTAGGACACCCCGTCTTCGCCGTCCAAGGGGTGTTAGTTTCGGACTAACTTGGTTAAGTTTCCTAGTTAAAGATTTAGTTAAGTTTAGGATAACTTAAGATAGAGTGTTTAGGATTTTAGGGGGTTTTGATGTATTTTAAGGTATAAGGTTCCATACACTAGTTTAATATTGTTAAAAAAATGTTAACTAGTTTAAAGTTTATGTCTAGTTCATGTTCGGTTGCTTAACGGGTGCTATTAACTGGTCCTTAAACGGAGGTTTAAGCAACTTGTAAGGATTTTAGGGATTTTCAAGCAAAACAATGTGTTTAATGATTTTAACTAGTTGTCTGACATAAAAACATTGTTAACTAGTTCATATGATGTGTCATATTGTGTCCGGGTGTTCGTTTCGTTGTTAAAATGTGAACTTTCAAGACTTGCATGATATTATATGTTTTCTTGCCAAATTGATACTTTCAGTATCTTTTAAGTAGTGCATGATGTTTAACAATATTTCTGCGTATTACATAAGCTTGTGGATGCTGTATTTTGCTGAAGTTTCACTAAGTATGCATTTCAGACAGTTTTTAGTGCATGTATTGTTTCCGGAAAGTGTTGGCATAAATCCTTGTTTTCCTCACGAGGGATTTAATTTACAGTTTATGTTGGACTCCCATCTAAGTCCTAAATCTATTGTTTAGCTGCGTACTGAATCTGTGCTGTCAAAGCTAGTCTACTAATTCTTTGGACGGACTGTTTTAAACTATTTTTGAATGGTAACCACTAAACAAGTAATATGCATCATGTAATGTACTCAGAAAGTTTTCTAGGTGTATGCCATGCAATTCATGCAGTCTAGACCTTTAAAACATGTAATTGTATGATATAATTCACTATTTAAATGTAGGGAATTGAACCGAAAGTGACAGTTGTCACATACTTCCCCCGTTAAAAGGAATTTCATCCCAAAATTCAAGCTAATTCATCCGTTGCAGGAGTCTTCTCAAACATGTGAGGGTATTTGGCCTTGATTTGATCCTTACGTTGCCAAGTGTACTCGGGTCCGTGTCTTGAGTTCCAACGAACTTTGACTAACTTCATATGACTTCTCCTAGTTTTCTTGACTTTCCAGTCCATAACCTCAACAGGTTCTTCAGTAAATTGGAGCTTATCGTCTATATGAAGCTCATCCGTAGGGATGATAACTGTTTCTTGCGTTGGTACCAATCTTGAGATTTGACACATGGAATGTGTCCTGTACACTACTAAGTTCATCTGGTAATTTCAACTTGTATGCAACGGTACCAACCTTGCCAAAATTTCAAATGGTCCGATGTACTGCGGGTTGAGCTTCCCGCGCTTACCAAATATGGCTACGCCCTTCCAAGGCGAGACTTTCAACAAAACCTTGTCTCCGACCTCGAAGGATAATGGTTTTCTTCTATTGTTCACGTAGCTCTTTTGTAGATCACGAGCCGCCTTGATACGGTCTCAGATTTGAAATATTTTATCGGTAGTCTCTTGGACTAATTCAGGACCGATAAATTGTTTGTCTCCAACTTCCGCCCAATATAGCGGAGAACGACACTTTTGACCTTAAAGAACTTCGAACAGTTTTATGCTTTTGTGGTAACTATTGTTATAGGAAAACTCCACCAAGGTTAGGTGATTATCCCAATTGACACCTAGGTCCATCACACATGCACGAAGCATGTCTTCAAGCGTTTGGATGGTCCATTTACTCTGGTCGTTGGTTTGTGGATGGAAGGCCATGCTTAGATCTAGTCGAGATCCAAAGGCCTTTAGGAAAGATTGCCAAATTCTTGACACAAAACGACCGTCTCAGTCCGAGATGATAGAAATAGTCACTCCATGACGAGCCACTATTTCTCTGAGATAGAGCTCCAGTAATTTTTCTGTGTTGTATTTCTAGCAGAAGAAAATGCATGGACTTTGTCAATCTATCCACTATTACCCAAATCATGTCTTGCCCTCTCGAGGTTCTAGGTAATTTGTAATAAAGTCCATAGATATTTGTTCCCATTTCCACACGGGAATCTCGGGTTGTTGTAACAGTCCTGAAGGTTTCGGATACTCGGCCTTAACTTTCTCGCAAGTTAAACATTTACTGAAATAAGTCGCGATGTCGCTTTTGAAGTTAGGCTACCAATAATATTCCCATCTTAACCGATCTCGGATGGATTGAGTACTTAGACTTGTGTGCTTCGCCAAACACTACTTCCCGAAGTCCGCCGAAAAGTGGAACCCAATTCTACCCATAAGGTATAAAGTTCCATCTTCCTTTGGCACTAACTGCTTCTCCATGCCTCCGAGAAGTTCCGCTTGAATATGTTCCTCCTTGAGTGCTTCTACTTGTGCTTCATGAATCTGTGTTGTAAGGTTCGTTTGAATTGTCATCTCTAGTGCTCGAACTCTTAAGGTTTTAACTCGCTCCTTGCGGCTTAAGGCATCTGCTACAACGCTTGCCTTACCCGGATGGTATTTGATCTCACAATCATAGTCATTCAACAATTCAATCCAACGTCATTGATGCATATTTAGTTCTTTCTAATTAAATATATGTTTAAGACTTTTGTGATCCGTGAATATGATACACTGAGTACCATATAAGTAATGTCGCCATATCTTCAAAGCAAATACCACCGCACCTAACACAAGATCATGCGTGGTGTAGTTCTTCTCATGCACCTTTAGTTGGTGTGATCCATATGCGACGACTTTTACCCGTTGCATGAGCACGTAACCTAATCCTTGATGCGAAGCAACACAGTATACCACAAAGTCATTGTACCTTCAAGGAGTGAAAGAATCGGTGCATCACTAAATTTATCCTTTAGAAGTTGAAACGCTTCTTGTTGTTTTTCTCCCCAATCAAACTTCTTGTCTTTTTGCGTGAGTGAGGTTAGCGGTTGAGAAACTTCGGAAAAGTTCTCAACAAATCTCGATAATAACCTGCTCGACCCAAAAATTGTCGAACCTTGGTTGGTGTCTTGGGCGCTTCCCAATTCTTAATGGCTTCAATCTTCGATGTGTCTACATGAATACCTTTCTCCTTTACAACATGCCCGAGAAATTGCACTTCCCGAATCCAAAACTCACATTTAGAAAACTTTGCGTAAAGTTTTTCTTTCTTCAATAGGTCCAAAATGGTTCCCAAATGTTGCTCGTGCTCGTCCTTCGACTGTGAATATATTAATATATCGTCAATAAATACTATCACAAATTTGTCGAGATACGGCTTGCACATGCGATTCCTTAAATCCATAAAAACTGTTAGAATGTTTGTTAAGCAAAAAGGCATAACAAGAAAGTCGTAATGACCATAACAAGTTCTAAACGCCGTCTTTGGTATGCTTTCTTCTTATATCCGCAACTGGTGATATCCAGACCCTAAGTCTATCTTGGAGTAGAAACTCTATCCTTGCAGTTGGTCGAACAAATCATCAATTCTCCATAGTGGGTACCAGTTCTTGATAGTGAGCTTATTCAACTCTGAGTACTCTATACACATTATGAATGTTCCGTCCTTTTTCTTCACAAAACTGGAGCTCCCTAAGGCGAAAAGCTTGGTCAAATGAATCCCTTATCCAACAACTCTTGAAGTTGTGTGGATAACTATGGCATCTCTGAAGGTGCTAAACGATATGGAGACTTTGCTACGGGTGCAGCTCCTGGTACCAAGTCGATGTGAAACTCGACTTGTCGTTGCGGTGGTATCCCGGCAAGTCCTCAGGGAAGACTTCAGGGAACTCCTTCGCCACAGGAATATCTTCAAGCTTAGGCTCCTCGGCCTTTTTTTCAACCACGTGTGTAGGAAGGCAAGGAAACCCTTCCACAAGAATGCTCTAGCTTTCATACAACTAATAATCCGCAAGGGTGTGTCGCGCTTCTCTCCATGAATAACAATGGTCTCCTCATTCGGTAGCGGTATGCGATAATCTTCCCATGGCACACAACTTCGGCTTGGTTACCGGATAGCTAATCCATTCTGACTACTACGTCGAAACTACCCAACTGAACAGGTAAGAGATCGAAGTTGAACTTTTGCTAAGCCAGATCCAAGGAACATCCCTTAATGATTTCCATCGACTCGACTAATTTACTGTTTGCCAACTCTATAGAATAAGGAACATCTAGCTTACTTGATTCTACACCAAATATATTTTTAAATGCCATGGAAATAAAGCTAAAATCAGCACCGGTATCAAATAATATGGATGCGAAATGATTGTTAATAGGAAACATACTAGTGACCATATTAGGGTCTCGGTGCGCGTCCTTTGCCCTGACCACCAAAGCTCTCCCGCGAGCTTGATTTCCCTTGGGACAATCTTTCTTTCAGTGATCCTTACTTCCGCAACCATAACATCCAGTTTCACGCCCAACCACATTCCCGTTTCCATTACCAACACCATTTCCAATTCCTCCTCTACATGTAGACGTCCAAGATGCCTCAGTACAATGGCCAAGTTTGCCACACTTATAACACTTGGGAGTCCGTTAAGCACTGGTATGACCGTACGTACATTTGGCGCACTTGGGTAGGGACCTTCATATTTCTTGGGACCAGTGTTGGTTGTAGCTACAAAAGCTGATTAGCCACTCCCCTCTTGTTGCCACTGTTGTTGTTGGAATGGTTAGCATCATTGTTGTTGTCGTCGTTCACCAGTGTACCCTTCTTGAAGTTTGTATACTTTCTCTTCCCATCATTTGCTGACTTGACATGAGATTCTTTCTTCTCCGCCACTTTTACAAACAATTTCTTCATCCTCATTGCATCTTAAGTGAGACTAACGGCCAGTGTCACAGCAAAGTGATGGTAGCAGGACTTGACACAGTAACCATGCTATGGATTTCCGGTACTAATCCCCAGATGTAGTGCTCGATGCACTTGAACTCCGGTGTTTGGTCAGCTCCATTCATGGATAAGTTCGAGAATTTGGTCTCCAGCTTCTAAAGTTCAGCCCTTGAACAATATTTTTCTCTAATCCTTTCCTTCAGATCGTGAAACCTCTAGGTATAACCCACAATGTCAGCTCCATTCATGGATAAGGTCCAGATATGGTCTCTAGGTTTTCAAGTTCAGCCCTTGAACAATATTTTTCTCTCATCCTTTCCTTCAAGCTCTCCCGAGACATCCCATAAGTAGCGTCATCACCCAGAGTTTGCACTTGTAGGTTCCACCATGTTAGTGATTCATCAATAAACAGACCAGTAATAAAAGTAACTTGCTGGTAAGTGGAACATCTGCTCATTCAGAGTGTGGAGTCTGTTTTATCCGTCCAGCGCACAAAGGCCACCGCACCGCCGGTGCCATGGTAGTTTAGTGGCCTGCAGTGCCAAGAACTACTTATAGGTGCATCCTGAAATGTTTATAAACAGATTTTCAATGAGCAAATAATGAAATGCACGAATAGATTAAAAGAATTGTCTTAGTTGTAATAACAACTGAATGTTACCGTTAGTGTGGTTCCCACCAGAGGAACGGCCTTGTCCCTGGCTTCTAGATCAGCCAGTTCCACCATTTCTGCTCGTTCCGCCTGTCCCGCCATTATTACTTTCATTTCGGGTTACTTTGTATGGGCCAGAGCCTAAGATATCCTTTGTTCCAACAAGGCGTTTAATTCGGCCTTGTTCCTAGGCATGAGTTGGGGTTGGTTCATATTTTGGGTGCGAGGAGTTCTCCTTCTTGGTGGCATGCTCTTTCAAGATAATATGGTAGTAAAGATTAGACATTTATTTAGTAAATATTCTTTGAGTTAATTATAATTTATAAGTATTCATAGATACACATATATATATATATATGCAAGTAGTCAAGTAAGCAAGCAATTAAATAACACATAGTAATTTAAATATATATAATTGATCCATTGTATAAATAAGTCGGCTCCGCGCAATACACCATGCATAGAAATCAATATAATGCATCATAACGAAGAAATCCAATTTTTATATATAATAAGACAACTTGTTACATAATTGTCTGCAAAAGAAACAACAATGTACTCGGGTTACATCACCCGCTCATACAAGTTCAATACATATAAAAACCAAAATCTTCCTTTACGTTAGCGATTTTTGTTCTTCCAGTTGTCTTCAAAACTTGATGTATAGCCTTCACCAAAAACCGGTATCTAGCTCCCGAGTCCAAAAGGTACCTGCAAACTTGATGTTGCTCTAAAGATTGAACGTAACTCTCTATATACTACACGGTGAAGTGGAGGGATGGTAGGGATCAGATATAGGCATCATATGTGGTGGTGAGTATGGAGTAGGGCGAGTTGGCTCATGAGACGGGTCTGCCTCCTGACGTGGTGATGCTGGTAGCTGTGATGGTCTAGTAGAGTGGGTGATATGGGAACGAAACGTCTCAAAGGTAATCGGTCGAATCCAGGTTAAATCGCCTACAGGTCTCGGAAAGTAAAGGGTGTCCTCAGAAGATGGGGTGCGGACAGACGTGTGTGTGGGTACAAGAGTGGGTGTCGTGGTAGCAATGGGTATAGTTCAAAAGCTGCGGTCGGTACCAGCCGCTCGAAGCTCGGCTCGACGAATAGCTGAAGAAGAAGCACGGTCTCTCTCATCCGATGATGAAATGGCTGTGACAGAAACCGCATGTGAGAATACCTCGAGGATGGTTATGTCGATCACCTCTCCAGCTGAGGTCATCATTAAGGTGGTCGACGTGAAATACGAGAACCTCGTCCTCATCATCAGACATATCGATGACAGGGGCCACATCGCAAGTAAAATGGCGTCAATAGGTATAACCTCAAGTAGATGCTCACCCTCGGGGTGACCGATAATGATCTGCTCGTGGTGTTGTGATGTCTAGATCCTCCTCTGTCTTGGACTCGCTATCGGAGGAGATGTAATGCAAGATAGGTCCAACCACATCGTCAGAGACGATCTCCATCGGATCCTGGTCGTCGTAAATACCGCTTTCCGCTGATCACATGGTAACCTGGAAAAAGGGTTTCTACGACATGTATAATTAATTGTTATTTAGTATATATATATATATGTGTGTGTGTATATATATATATACACACGAAATGTAGGCATCACATAATGTCCATTTTATGTTGTACTATTTGTTTTGGGTGAATCAACTTTTTCTGTGTCTACCCTTTGTATACTAAGTCTCATAATGTCCTTGCATTATTTTATAAAATGAATTTAGGTAGTGGACCTTTTGAAATAGTTATGCAATGAAAATCCTTTTGTTTTTGTATAAATTTTTTTCGTGAGAGGATCCTAGTGATTGTAGACTGGACTCGAGAAGGAATACTAATTCACTACAATGGAAGGTTTAATAGCAATTTATCACACCCGCTTATAGGCGGAAGTGCGCAGTGTGATCTCATTGATTCTCATTGCATACAACATAAGTGAACATACAAAATGAATAAAACAAACTCCAAATGCAATTACTGATATAGTTTCAAAACACAACATAGGTTGAGTATATTGTTTACAAACCATGAAATGAGATTAGGTTGTCAAAGTGTTACATAACTAAAATGCAAGTTTTAAAAAAATAAGGCTTTAACCCTTATATTACCGCAAGGAGACGGGATATAATGGCCAACCCTTCAAAAGTTGGTAATGGAGGTTGTTGTGATTGTGGGTTTGAGGGGGAAAGAAGAAGTGAAGAGTTGAATCTTTGATGAAGATGATAATGTGTGGTTTAATGTGTTAATGTTCTTTTCTTATGCATGATTGCTCATACAAGACCCTCTATACAGTCTAATTGTCCTCCCAACATGTTGAGACATGGGGGACACAAATGTTGGGTGGTGGGACCCCCCCTCTTGGCCGTCCAAGGGGTGTTAGTTTACGACTAACTTGGTTAAGTTTCCTAGTTAAAGATTTAGTTAAGTTTAGGTTAAGTTAAGTTAGGGTGTTTAGGGTTTTAGGGGTTTTTGATGTATTTAAGGTATAAGGTGCCATACACTAGTTTAATATTGTTACACAATTTTAACTAGTTTATAGTTTATGTCTAGTTCATGTTCGGTTTGCTTAACGGGTGCTAGATCCGTTAACGGATTCTTAAACGGAGGTTTAAGCAACTTCTAGGGATTTTATGGATTTTCAAGCAAAACAATGTGTTTAATGGCTTTAACTACTTGTATGATATTAAACATTGTTAACTAGTTCATATGATGTGTCAGATTGTGTCCGAGTGTTTGTTTGGTTGTCGGTTCGTTAAAATGTTTGAGCTTGTAGATGCTGTATTTTGTTCAACACTATTTCTGCATATTACATAAGCTTGTGGATGCTGTATTTTGTTGAATTTTGATGAATTTTCACTTAGTGCGCATTTCGGACAGTTTTTAGTGCATGTATTGTTTCCAGAAAGTGTTCGCATAAATCCTTGTTTTCCTCACGAGGGATTTAATTTACAGTTTATGTTGGACTCCCATCTAAGTCCTAATTCTGCTGTTTAGCAGCGTACTGAAGTTGTGCTGTCACAGCTAGTCTACTAATTGTTCTGATGCACTATTTAAACTGTTTTGGAGTGGTAACTACTACACAAGTAATATGCAACATGTAATGTACTCAGCAAGTTTTCTTGGTGTATGCCATGCAATTCATTCCGTTTAGACGTTCAAAACACGTAATTGTATCCTATAATTCACTTCTTAAATGTACGGAATTTACCCGAAAGTGACAGTTGTCACACTTTTTGGTGCTCATGGATTAATTACTGTTTTGTGTCCACATAAACACATCAGAGGGAACACATAGGCTCGTAATTGAACCTTGAATGAGCTTCAGAATATAAAAACAAAAACAAAACTGATACACCGATTTGAACGCACCCATTCCATAATTTATAGTTTACTTTTATTATGATTACTGTGACCGAGGGGGGTAACAAACACTCATCAGGTGGTTCTGGTTCTGGTAACTTGTAAACCAAATAAGACAAGAAATTGATAATTTACGTTTGACACTCTCAACAGGCCATCTTGAAATGACGGCGATATATAAGATGTTATATCTTTTTTTAAACTACTCAGTTATGAGTTAGAGCTAAAGAAGGATAAATCGAAGATGGTTTTTTTAGTACCAATCTTGATAAACCATAGCTGCAATGGGTAGTTTGGTTGGAAGACACCTTGTCCTACAAGTGGTAATAGTGGACTCCATCATCAAGACAAAAGCATGTGACCTTGGTCCTAATCTTCACAACTTACTGCCATATGAAATCAGGTTATATAGCTTTTCATGTATGTCTCGTGTTTGAATTTCTACCGAATATTAGTATCCACCTATCTTCTATAATATTATTCTGAAGATATGATACCATTTGCGTTTGTTTTCTTGTTCATATGTCCCAGACTATTAAGTACCTTGGTATACCTTCTTTTTATTATAGCATTCTACATGCCTAATAAAACCACATCTTCCTAGAAATTAATCTACATCCTAATTCAGAAACAAGAGATTCTTTGACTTTTTTCCTTCCTTCAACAACACTTTACAGCAAACATCCTCTAGCTTCCTTGAAAACACGGCCATCCGTATGCCTCGTATCATTCAAGCAAGACAAATTCTCAAACAATCCCTCTCTAAAGGTGGCAGCACTCCCACATCTATGGACATCCCCAAAGGCTATTTTGCCATTTATGTTGGGGAACAAGAGAAGAAGAGGTTTGTCATCCCTGTATCAATATTAAGCAAGCCTAGATTTCAAGAGTTACTGAATCAGGCAGAGCAAGAATATGGATACAACCATCCAATGCGCGGGATCACGATACCATTTGGTGAAGACGTATTCACCGATCTCGCTTCTCATTTTGGAGCATTTTGACTAGTGTAGATCTGTATTTTTTTAACACAGTTTTGTAAACAACTAGACAGTAGTGAGCTTTTTTAGTTACAAAGTTAGATCGTTGTTCAAGATTAATGAAACTTTAATCGGTTATTATTTTGAGTTCATGGTATAGTAATTTTTATAAGAGGTGGTTTAGTACACAAATAAAGCTACTTAGTAGCCAGTTATAAAAGTTGAAGGGATACTTACAACAAGAATTACATACTCTTACAGTTTGACTCAAACTGATAATCCGATGAATCAGCAAACATTGCTACCAATTCCACATCCAGCCATGTTTTAGAAAAAGGCCAATGTTACACATACACAAGTAATGACCTTGGTTGACAATACAGTGTCCGCCTGAATGTTTCTGCCGCTTGAAACTCCAAATATGTAAATTACCACCGTCAAAGAAAGTTTACTGCTTGATACTCTCAACAGTCTATCTTGAAATGAGGGCGAAATCTAACATGTTGTATCTTTTTTTAAACTACTCAGTTATGAGTTAGAGCTATAGAAGGATAAATCGAAGATGGTTTTTTTAGTACCAAACTTGATAAACCATAGCTGCAATGGGTAATTAGGTAGGAAGACACCTTGTCCTACAAGCGGTAATAGTGGACTCCATCATTAAGACAAAAGCATGTGACCTTGGTCCTAATCTTCACAGCTTACTGCCATATGAAATAAGGCTATATAGGTTTTCATGTATGTCTGGTGTTTGGATTTCTACCGAAGATTAGTATCCACATATCTTCTATAATATTATTCTAAAGATATGATACCATGTGAGTTTGTTTTCTTGTTCATATGTCCCAGACTATTAAGTACCTTGTTATATCTTCTTCTTATATATACCGTTCGACATGCCTAATACAACCACATCTTCCTAGAAATTAATCTACATCCTCATTCAGAAACAAGCGCTTCTTTGATTTTTTTGCTATCCTCTAGCTTCCTTGAAAACATGGCCATCCGTATGTCTCGTATCATTCAAGCAAGACAAATTCTCAAACGATCCCTCTCTAATGGTGGAAGCATACCCGCATCTATGGACATCCCCAAAGGCTATTTTACCATTTATGTTGGGGAACAAGAGAAAGAGGTTTGTAATCCCTGTATCAATATTAAGCGAGCCTAGATTTCAAGAGTTACTCCATCAGGCAGAGCAAGAGTTTGGATACAACCATCCAATGGGCGGGATCACGGTACCATGTAGTGAAGACGTATTCAGAGATCTCGCTTCTCATTTCGGAGCATTTTGACTTGTGTAGATCTGTATTTTTCTAACACAGTTTTGTAAACAACTAGACAGTAGTGAGATTTTTTAGTTGTAAACTAAGATGGTTGTTCAAGATTAAGGAAACTTCAATTGGATATTATTTTGAGTTCATGGTATAGTAATTGTTTTAATACGTGGTTTAGTACACAAATAAAGCTACTTAGTAGCCAGTTATAAAAGTTGAAAGGGATACTTACAACCAGAATTACATGCTCTTATAGTTTGACTCAAACCGATGATCAGCAAACATTGCTACCAATTCCACATCCAGCCATGTTTTAAAAAAAGGCCAAGGTTACATATGCATAAGCCAAGACCTTGGTTGACAATACAGTGTCGGTTTGAATATTTCTGCTGCTTGAAACTCCAAATATGTAAACTACCACCGTCAAAGAAAGTGTCCTTCCTAAAATACTTTTTGGTGCTCATGGATTAAATACTGTTTTGTGTCCACATAAACACATGACGGGAGCATATAGGCTGGTAATAGAACCTTGAATGAGCTTCAGAATATAAAAAAACAAAACTTATACACCCAAACTTTACCGAAGTTCATAAAAGTATCATGATACGATTTGAACGCACGCATTCCATGATTTGTAGTTTACATTTATTATGATTACTGTGACTGAGGCGGGCAACAAACATTCATCAGGTGGTTCTGGTTATGGTAACTTTTAAACCAAATAAGACAAGCAATTGATAATTTACGTTTGATACTCTCAACAGGCTATCTTGAAATGACGGCGAAATATAAGAAGTTATATCTTTTTTTAAACTACTCAGTTATGAGTTAGAGCTAAAGAAAGATAAATCGAAGATGGTTTTTTTAGTACCAATCTGGATAAACCATAGCTGAAATGGGTAGTTTGGTTGGAAGACACCTTGTCCTACAAGTGGTAATAGTGGACTCCATCATCAAGACAAAAGCATGTGACCTTGGTCCTAATCTTCACAACTTACCACCATATGGAAATCAGGCCATATAGCTTTTCATGTATGTCTGGTGTTTGGATTTCTACCAAAGATTAATATCCACATATCTTCTATAATATTATTCTGAAGATATGATACCATGTGCGTTTGTTTTCTTGTCCATATGTCCCAGACTATTAAGTACCTTGGCATACCTTCTTCTTATATATAGCATTCTACATGCCTAATACAACCACATCTTCCTAGAAATTAATCTACATCCTCATTCAGGAACGAGCGCTTCTTTGACTTTTTTGCTTCCTTCAACAACACTTTACAGCGAACAACATCTAGCTTTCTTGAAAACATGGCCATCGGTATGTCTGGTATCATTCAAGCAAGACAAATTTTAAAACGATCCCTCTCTAATGGTGGAAGCACACCCGCATCTATGGACATTCCCAAAGGCTATTTTACCATTTATGTTGGGGAACAAGAGAAGAAGAGGTTTTAATCCCTGTATCAATATTAAGCGAGCATAGATTTCAAGAGTTACCGCATCAGGCAGAGCAAGAGTTTGCATACAACCATCCAATGGGAGGGATCACGGTACCATGTAGTGAAGACGTATTCAGAGATCTCTCTTCTCATTTTGGAGAATTTTGACTTGTGTAGATCTGTATTTTTCTAACACAGTTTTGTAAACAACTAGACAGTCGTGAGATTTTTTAGTTGTAAAGTTAGAACATTGTTCAAGATTAATGAAACTTTAATTGGATATTATTTTGAGTTCATGGTATAGTAATTGTTATAAGAGGTGGTTCAGTACTCAAATAAGGCTACTTAGAAGCCAGTTATAAAAGTTGAAGGGGATACTTACAACCAGAATTACATGCTGTTACAGTCTGACTCAATCCATAATCCGATGAATCAGCAAACATTGCTACCAATTCCACATCCAGCGCTGTTTTAAAAAAAGGCCAAGGTTACACGTGCATAAGTCATGACCTTGGTTGACAATACAGTGTCCGTTTGAATGTATCTGCTGCCTCAAACTCCAAATATGTAAATTACCACCGTCAAAAAAAGTGTCCTGCCTATAAGACTTTTTGGTGCTCATGGATTAATTACTGTTTTGTGTACACATACACACATGACAGGGAACACATAGGCTGGTAATAGAACCTTGAATGAGCTTCAGAATATAAAACAAAAACAAAACTCATATACCGAAACTTTACTTAAGTTCAGAAAGGTTCCATGATATGATTTGAACGCACGCATTCCATAATTTGTAGCTTACATTTATTATGATTACTGTGACTGAGGCGGGTAGCATGCATTCATCAGGTGGTGCTGGTTCTGGTAACTTGTAAACCTAATAAGACAAGAAATTGATAATTTACGTTTGATACTCTCAACACGCTATCTTGAAATGACGGCAAAATCTATCTTGTTATATATTTTTTAAACTGCTCAGTTATGAGTTAGAGCAATAGAAGGATGAATTGAAGATGGTTTTTTAGTGCCATGGCTGGACAAACCATATCTGCAATAGGTAATTAGCTTTGAAGACACCTTGTCCTACAAGTGGTAATAGTGGACTCCATCATCAAGACAAAAGCATGTGACCTTGGTCCTAATCTTCAAAACTTACTGCCATATGAAATCAGGCCATATAGCTTTTCATGTATGTCTGGTGTTTGGATTTCTACCAAAGATTACCATTTATGTTGGGGAACAAGAGAAGAAGAGGTTTATAATCCCTGTATCAATATTAAGCGAGCATAGATTTCAAGAGTTACTGCATCAGGCAGAGCAAGAGTTTGGATACAATCATCCGATGGGCGGGATCACGATACCCTGTAGTGAAGACATATTCACCTATCCCGCTTCTCATTTTGGAGCATTTTGACTTGTGTAGATCTGTATTTTTCTAACACAGTTTTGTAAACAACTAGACAGTAGTGAGAATTTTTAGTTGTAAAGTTTGATTGTTGTTCAAGATTAACGAAACTTTAATTGGATATATTTATGGTTCATGGTATAGTAATTGTTATAAGAGGTGGTTTAGTACACAAATAAAGCTACTTAGAAGCCAGTTATAAAAGTCAAAGGGGATACTTTCAACCAGAATTACATGCTGTTACAGTGTGACTCAACCCGATAATCTGTTGAATCAGCAAACATTTGTGATACAAGCTCGTTGGTAGAAGCGCACGGATCTGATTGATTCTGATTGCATACAACATAAGTGAACATACTATATGAATTAAAACAACCTCCAAATGCGATTAGTGATATATTTTTCAAAACGCGACATAGATTAAGTGTATTGTTATAAACAATTAAACTGTCAAATTTCTAAATAACCAAAATACAATATTTTAAATACTAAGGTTTTGACCCTTATATCACCGCAAGTAGGCGGGATATATCGGACAAATCCTTCAAAAGGTGGCATTGGAGACTTGATACTTGTTTCTTGATTTGTAGCCTTCTACAGAGAACCACTAATTAACTAAAATACATGTTAAGTTGAAAATCAATAAAAGTTGGCAAGTTCATGTGTTTTAGCTGTATGAGTTGAATCCATAAAATGTATAAAGTATTTGTATCAAAACCCGGTATGTAAAGCGTCAATGAGTCGTTGATCACTAATGTTTTGCAAGGACATTAATATGTGTGACGACATAGGAAGCATCCAAACCTAGACGATTTATGTCCATTAACCTCGACTGGGACGACAAATGCGCTCTTATGTGTGGGTCCATGACCAAGAGTGGGGCTCGCCAACACCTGCTACATCTAACCTTCGTACCGTGGTCTTAAACAAGATTAATGGTGCTTAAGTTCCACCCTATTTGCACATGATCTAAGTTGTTTCATTCCCTAGCTTATCATACCATTGAACGTGTATTTCTCCCAATAGTTGTAAAACAGTAAAACATTTAAGATGAAAAGGGGGACATGAACTCACTGCTTTGCTTCCTATTCTCACTTATTAACTCAAGTACCTTTCCTTTGGTTTGTATCACCACCTACAACGTGTTAGGTTTTGTTAGACACTTCTGTCTTTGAATGATTCATGTTCATGTTTCTTGTCTTAAATATTTGTTAAGACTTATTTAGTGTTCTGTTTCGATTGGATGCATTTTCATTGTACGATGCTCCACTGAGATGCCTTTTCGGTGTATGATGTCAATATATATTATATATATATATCCTTGCGTCCTAGTGTTGCATGTATGGGCCTTGCCTGTTAGCCTCTGTGCCTCGGACGAGTAAGATGTATATGTTTCATGACTTTTCATAGTCGGGTTCCACCGTTTTCCTCGACGATACCATGGTCAGATACGTTCCATATATAATTCTTCTTAATTATATATAATTTCCATGATCGATGTGTTATTTAAAATATTATATTTTAACATTTATTAATTGTATGCACTATTTTATATATCGTTTATGATTACCATTGGTTTGTTAAGAATAATCTATTTTTAACATGTCTTGATATATATAATTATCCATGTGCATGTTCCATAGTATTCATGACCAAGTGTATTACTTGTTAAGTATTATACATGCGTATCCCCCTAAGTATAGGTATACTTGTATTGTGTGTACTTGTATATTTACATTCGTATTCTCATGGTTAAGTATAATACTTGTATAAATGTACTTTCACTAAATGTTAGTGGTATATGTTGGCATGTATTTGTACGTATAGGAAAACGTATTTTTCTTGTATTTATTACCCCCACTTTTGTGTATACTTAAGATATATAATTTTAAGATATACCCAAGTTAGTGTATGTATATTATGCTTGGTAGTGTATGAATTCAAAATAATATATATTTTTAAGATGAGTTCTAGAAAATATATATATTTTAGTTTCCACCAAAAACAATATATTTTTATAGGGTTTATAAAATATACATTTTTATACACTTGGAAAATAATATGTTTTTAGTATCGAGGAAGTACGATATAGTTTATATGCTTGTAAAAATATATATGTTGTCACTTGTTTGGTTTTTGAAAATATTACTTACCAAGCTTCCATGTGTTATATATTTTAGTCCGTAATTCATATATAGTCCGATGGTCCGAATAATCCATATTTGTTTCCATGTATGGTTATGGATAGGTACATATGAATTTTTGTAATTCTTTGTTGCCACTTATTACGTATTTGTTTGTATGTTTTATTTTTCCAAGTTCCTAACTATGTACATATATAATACAAACAATAAACACATAATTTGTGATTCTTATGATCACTAAATATATATTTTTCAAAAAATATATATTTATACCCATTTTAATCTTTAGGAAAACCATACTTCTTGGACTTATATTTTATACAAAAACATTGGCATTTTTATGTTTATGGATTTTAAACAAGTTTTATTATAAGGTCTTGATAAACATATATTTTTCTAAGTGTTCAATTTTTTTAAAAATTTTGCTATAGTCTCCCCTAGATTTAGGAGGTTTCCCAAGTGTCAAAACATGTGTTTAAGCTTCAAAATTCATTAATTTACTCATCACAACTTAAACAAGTATTCCATAAACATATATATGTATTTTTAGGTCAGTGTAACGAAAACATGTAGTCTTTTCGCTTTGTTTTAAGATGTTGATACATCTTCAAAAATAGGTTTAGTTACTATTATTTACTAACTTTGTGAAAAATCATTTTTAACATCTTGTTTATATATATTTTTAGAAATCATCATAAGTTACTTTAATCACATTTACAAGATCATCCATTGTGTTAAAATATGTTCATCAAGTCTTTTGTAACATTTAAGCACTTGATCATCCAACATTATAAATCATTTTACCCACTTTAAAGAATCCATTTATTATATATAACAAGTTCATCACTTCTTTGATCATGGATCTTTCAAGATCTTTGTGTTCACTTGTTAGATTATGTTTTTTATCATCATCTAACAAGTCCACATGTGATGTTTATCACCACTAGCTCAAACTACCAACTAACAACTTCCATAACACAACATAAACAACTTGTTTCTTATAATTTTTAGCTTAGTTTGAAGTGTTCTTAATCTTTGTTTTGTATGAACCTTTAGATGTTATCTTGTACATAAGTTACATATATACTTCACTAGATGAAAATTAGTGTTCAAGGGAACTTACTACTAGCACAAGGCTAGGGAAGCAACACCCAAGAACAAGAAGATGAAGATGAAGAAAATAGGTGGTTAATAGCTCCTTGTAGAGGTCCTTCACTTCCAAGACTTGACACTTTCCTACTTATGCTTGAGACACCCTTAGATAACCTTAGATTGCCTTGAATTTGACTTGAAAATGGAGGTGTTGTTGTGGTGTTTGGGCCGTGAAAATGAAGGGAAGAAGAAGATGATTTTGTTGTTTGAATAAATGAAAGGATAAGGTGACTAAATGGTTCTTTATGCATGTTTAATTAAAACAAGATCCCCATGTAAATGTAACTTACTTCCAACATGAGGGGACAAGGGGAACAAGAGTGTGGGTGGCTTGTGGGCCCCCACATGACTGTGGAAATGATGATGATGGTAACTAGGTTAGTTTGCTTAGTTAGGTGTTTAGTTAGGAATTAGGGGGACTTAGTTGGGGGTTATGCATATTAAGGACTTTTGATATATTTTGAGGTATAAAATGCCATTACTAGTTTAATTTTGTTAAACAATTTTAACTAGTTTATATTTTATGTCTAGTTCATGTTCGGTTGCTTAACGGGTGCTAGGTTCGTTAACGGATACTTTAATGGAGGTTTAAGCAACTTGTAGGGATTAGAGGGATTTTCAAACAAAACAATGTGTTTAATGTTTTTAACTAGTTGTATGATGTAAAAATATTGTGAACTAGTTCATATGATGTTTTAAACAGTGTATGATGTTTAGCGTTATTTCTGCATGTTACATAAGCTTGTACATGCTGTATTTTGCTAAATTTTGCTGAATTTTAGCTTAATTGTTGTTTAGTGTATATTTCGTACAGTTTTTAGTGCACGTATAGTTTTCGGAAAGTGTTAGCAATAATCCTTGCTTCCCCATGGGGGTTTATCTGTTGTTTAACTGCGCACTTGCACTCTGCTTCCACAGCTAGTGGAATAATTTTTCCAATGCACTATTTCTAAACTATTTTTGAACAATAACCACCTAAACAAATAATATGCATGGTGTAATGTATTGAATGAGCTTTCTAGGTGTATGCCATGCAATTCATGCAGTTTAGGCGTTCAAGACTTGTAATTGTATCATATAATTCACTGTTTAAATGTACGAAATTACCCAAAAGTGACAATTATCACAACATTGCTACCAATTCCACTTCCAGCGATGTTTTAAAAGAAGGCCCAGGTTACACGTGCATAAGTCATGACCTTGGTTGACAATACAATGTCTGTGTGAATGTTTCTGTTGCTTGAAACTCCAAATATTTAAATTATCACGGTAAAAGAACGTGTCCTGCCTAATAGACTTTTTGGTGCTCATGGATTAATTACTGTTTTGTGTACACATAAACACACGATAGGGAACACATAGGCTCGTAATAGAACCTTGAATGAGCTTTGGAATATGAAACAAAAACAAAACTCATATACTGAAACTTTACCGAAGTTCACAAAGGTTCCATGATACGATTTGAACGCACGCATTCCACAATTTGTAGTTTACATTTATTATGATTACTGTGACTGAGGCGGGTAACAAAGATTCATAAGGTGGTGCAGGTCCTGGTAACTTGTAAACCAGATAAGACAAGAAATTGATACTTTACATTTGATACTCTCAACAGGCTATCTTGAAATGACCGCAAAATCTATCTTGTTATATATTTTTTTAAACTGCTCAGTTATGACTTAAAGCAATAGATCGATGAATCGAAGATGGTTTTGTTAGTGCCAAACTAGATAAACCATATCAGCAATAGGTAATTAGGTTGGAAGACACATTGTCCTACAATTTGTAATAGTGGACTCCATCATCAAGACAAAAGCATGTGACCTTGGTCCTAATCTTCACAACTTACTGCCATATGAAATCAGGCCGTATATCTTTTCATGTATGTCTGGTGTTTGGATTTCTACAAAAGATTAGTATCCACATATCTTCTATAATAATATTCTGAAGATATGATACCATGTGCGTTTGTTTTCTTGTTCATATGTCCCAGACTATTAAGTACCTTTGTATACCTTCTTCTTATATATAGCATTCTACATGCCTAATACAACCACATCTTCCTAAAAATTAATCTACATCCTCATTCAGAAACAAGTGATTCTTTGAGTTTTTTTCTTCCTTCAACAACACTTTACAGCGAACATCCTCTATCTTCCTTGAAAACATGGCCATCCGTATGCCTCGTATCATTCAAGCAAGACAAATTCTCAAAAGATCCCTCTCTATTGGAGGCAGCACACCCGCATCTATGGACATCCCCAAAGGCTATTTTGCCATTTATGTTGGGGAACAAGAGAAGAAGAGGCTTGTAGTCCCTGTATCAATATTAAGCAAGCCTAGATTTCAAGAGTTACTGCATCTGGCAGAGCAAGAGTTTGGATACAACCATCCAATGGGCGGGATCACCATACCATGTAGTGAACACGTATTCACCGATCTCGCTTCTCATTTTGGTGCATTTTGACTTGTGTAGATCTGTCTTTTTCTAACCCAGTTTTGTAAACAACTAGACAGTGGTGAGATTTTTAGTTGTAAAGTTAGATCGTTGTTCAAGATTAATGAAACATTAATTGGATATTATTCTGAGTTCATGGTATAGTAATTGTTATAAGAGGTGGTTTAGTACACAAATAAAGCTACTTAGAAACCAGTTATAAAAGTTGAAAGGGATACTTACAACCAGAATTACATGCTGTTACAGTCTGACTCAACCCCATAATCCTATGAATCAGCAAACTTTGATACCAATTCCACATCCAGCGCTGTTTTAAAAAAAGGCCAAGGTTACACGTGCAAAGTCATGACCTTGGTTGACAATACAGTGTCTTTTAGAATGTATCTGCTGCTTGAAACTTCAAATATGTAAATTACCACCGTCAAAAAAAGTGTCCTGCCTATAGGACTTTTTGGTGCTCATGGATTAATTACTGTTTTGTGTACGCATACACACATGACAGGGAACACCTAGGCTCGTAATAGAACCTTGAATGAGCTTCAGAATATTAAACAAAAACAAAACTGATAGACCGAGACTTTACGGAAGTTCATAAAGGTTGAATGATACGATTTGAACGCACGCATTCCATAATTTGTAGTTTACATTTATTATGATTACTGTGACTGAGGCGGGTAGCAAACATTCATCAGGTGGTGCTGGTTCTGGTAACTTGTAAACCTAATAAGACAAGAAATTTATAATTTACGTTTGATCTCTCAAGAGGCTATCTTGAAATGACGGCAAAATCTATCTTGTTATATATTTTTTTAAACTGCTCAGTTATGAGTTAGAGCAATAGAAGGATGAATCGAAGATGGTTTTTTTAGTGCCATGGCTGGACAAACCATATCTGCAATAGGTAATTAGCTTGGAAGACACCTTGTCCTACAAGTGGTAATAGTGGAATCCATCATCAAGACAAAAGCATGTGACCTTGGTCCTAATCTTCACAACTTACCACCATATGAAATCAGGCCATATAGCTTTTCATGTATGTCTGGTGTTTGGATTTCTACCAAAGATTAATATCCATATATCTTCTATAATATAAGTCTGAAGATATGATACCATGTGCGTTTGTTTTCTTGTCCATATGTCCCAGACTATTAAGTACTTTGGTATACCTTCTTCTTATATATAGCATTCAGCATGCGTAATACAACCACTTCTTCTTAGAAATTAATCTACATCCTCATTCAGAAACACGCGATTCTTTGAGTTTTTTTCCTCCCTTCAACAACACTTTACAGCGAACATCCTCTGTCATCCTTGAAAACATGGCCATCCGTATGCCTCGTATCATTCAAGCAAGACAAATTCTCAAACGATCCCTCTCTAATGGTGGCAGCGCACCCGCATCTATGGACATCCCCAAAGGCTATTTTGCCATTTATATTGGGGAACAAGAGAAGAAGAGGTTTGTAGTCCCTGTATTAATATTAAGCGAGCCTAGATTTCAAGAGTTACTGTATCAGGCAGAGCAAGAGTTTGGATACAACCATCCAATGGGCGGGATCACGATACCATGTAGTGAACACGTATTCACCGATCTCGCTTCTCATTTTGGAGCATTTTGACTTGTGTAGATCTGTATTTTTCTAACACAGTTTTGTGAACAACTAGACAGTAGTGAGACTTTTTAGTTGTAAAGTTAGATCATTGTTCAAGATTAATGAAACTTTAATTGGATATTATTTTGAGTTCATGGTATAGTCATTGTTATAAGAGGTGGTTTAGTACACAAATAAGGCTACTTAGAAGCCAGTTATAAAAGTTGAAGGGGATACTTACAACCAGAATTACATGCTGTTACAGTCTGACTCAACCCTATAATCCCATGAATCAGCAAACATTGCTACCAATTCCACATCCAGAGCTGTTTTAAAAAAAGGCCAAGGTTACACGTGCATAAGTCATGACCTTGGTTGACAATACAGTGTCCGTTTGAATGTATCTGCTGCTTGAAACTCCAAATATGTAAATTACCACCGTCAAAAAAAGTGTCCTGCCTATAAGACTTTTTGGTGCTCATGGATTAATTACTGTTTTGTGTATACATAAACACATGACAGGGAACACATAGGCTCGTAAGAGAACCTTGAATGAGCTTCAGAATATAAAACAAAAACAAAACTGATACCAAAACTTTACTGAAGTTCAGAAAGGTTCCATGATACGATTTGAACGCACGCATTCCATAATTTGTAGTTTACATTTATTACGATTACTGTGACTGAGGCGGGTAGCAAACATTCATCAGGTGGTGCTGGTTCTGGTAACATGTAAACCTAATAAGACAAGAAATTGATATTTTACGTTCGATACTCTCAACACGCTATCTTGAAATGACGGCAAAATTTATTTGTTATATGTTTTTTAAACTGCTCCGTTATGAGATAGAGTAAGAAAAGGATGAATCGTAGATGGTTTTTTTAGTGCCAAACTGGATAAACCATATCTGCAATAGGTAATTAGGTTGGAAGACACCTTGTCCTACAAGTGGTAATAGTGGAATCCATCATCAAGACAAAAGCATGTGACCTTGGTCCTAATCTTCACAACTTACCACCATATGAAATCAGGCCATATAGCTTTTCATGTATGTCTGGTGTTTTGATTTCTACCAAAGATTAATATCCACATATCTTCTATAATATTATTCTGAAGATATGATACCATGTGCGTTTGTTTTCTTGTCCATATGTCCCAGACTATTAAGTACCCTGGTATACCTTCTTCTTATATATAGCATTCAGCATGCCTAATACAACCACTTCTTCTTAGAAATTAGTCTACATCCTCATTCAGAAACAAGCGATTCTTTGAGTTTTTTTCCTTCCTTCAACAACACTTTACAGCGAACATCCACTATCATCCTTGAAAACATGGCCATCCGTATGCCTCGTATCATTCAAGCAAGACGAATTCTCAAACGCTCCCTCTCTAATGGTGGCAGCGCACGCGCATCTATGGACATCCCCAAAGGCTATTTTGCCATTTATGTTGGGGAACAAGAGAAGAATAGGTTTGTAGTCCCTGTATCAATATTAAGCGAGCCTAGATTTCAAGAGTTACTGTATCGGGCAGAGCAAGAGTTTGGATACAACCATCCAATGGGCGGGATCACGATACCATGTAGTGAACACGTATTCACCGATCTCGCTTCTCATTTTGGAGCATTTTGACTTGTGTAGATCTGTATTTTTTAACACAGTTTTGTGAACAACTAGACAGTAGTGAGATTTTTTAGTTGTAAAGTTAGATCATTGTTCAAGATTAATGAAACTTTAATTGGATATTATTTTGAGTTCATGGTATAGTCATTGTTATAAGAGGTGGTTTAGTACACAAATAAGGCTACTTAGAAGCCAGTTATAAAAGTTGAAGGGGATACTTACAACCAGAATTACATGCTGTTACAGTCTGACTCAACCTATAATCCCATGAATCAGCAAACATTGCTACCAATTCCACATCCAGCGCTGTTTTAAAAAAAGGCCAAGGTTACACGTGCATAAGTCATGACCTTGGTTGACAATTCAGTGTCCGTTTGAATGTATCTGCTGCTTGAAACTCCAAATATGTAAATTACCACCGTCAAAAAAAGTGTCCTGCCTATAGGACTTTTTGGTGCTCATGGATTAATTACTGTTTTGTGTACGCATACACACATGACAGGGAACACCTAGGCTCGTAATAGAACCTTGAATGAGCTTCAGAATATTAAAAAAAACAAAACTGATAGACCGAGACTTTACGGAAGTTCATAAAGGTTGAATGATACGATTTGAACGCACGCATTCCATAATTTGTAGTTTACATTTATTATGATTACTGTGACTGAGGCGGGTAGCAAACATTCATCAGGTGGTGCTGGTTCTGGTAACTTGTAAACCTAATAAGACAAGAAATTTATAATTTACGTTTGATACTCTCAAGAGGCTATCTTGAAATGACGGCAAAATCTATCTTGTTATATATTTTTTTAAACTGCTCAGTTATGAGTTAGAGCAATAGAAGGATGAATCGAAGATGGTTTTTTTAGTGCCATGGCTGGACAAACCATATCTGCAATAGGTAATTAGCTTGGAAGACACCTTGTCCTACAAGTGGTAATAGTGGAATCCATCATCAAGACAAAAGCATGTGACCTTGGTCCTAATCTTCACAACTTACCACCATATGAAATCAGGCCATATAGCTTTTCATGTATGTCTGGTGTTTGGATTTCTACCAAAGATTAATATCCATATATCTTCTATAATATAAGTCTGAAGATATGATACCATGTGCGTTTGTTTTCTTGTCCATATGTCCCAGACTATTAAGTACTTTGGTATACCTTCTTCTTATATATAGCATTCAGCATGCGTAATACAACCACTTCTTCTTAGAAATTAATCTACATCCTCATTCAGAAACACGCGATTCTTTGAGTTTTTTTCCTCCCTTCAACAACACTTTACAGCGAACATCCTCTGTCATCCTTGAAAACATGGCCATCCGTATGCCTCGTATCATTCAAGCAAGACAAATTCTCAAACGATCCCTCTCTAATGGTGGCAGCGCACCCGCATCTATGGACATCCCCAAAGGCTATTTTGCCATTTTTATTGGGGAACAAGAGAAGAAGAGGTTTGTAGTCCTGTATTAATATTAAGCGAGCCTAGATTTCAAGACTTACTGTATCAGGCAGAGCAAGAGTTTGGATACAACCATCCAATGGGCGGGATCACTATCCATGTAGTGAACACGTATTCACCGATCTCGCTTCTCATTTTGGAGCATTTTGACTTGTGTAGATCTGTATTTTTCTAACACAGTTTAGTGAACAACTAGACAGTAGTGAGATTTTTAGTTGTAAAGTTAGATCATTGTTCAAGATTAATGAAACTTTATTAATTGGATATTATTCTGAGTTCATGGTATAGTAATTGTTATAAGAGGTGGTTTAGTACACAAATAAAGCTACTTGGAAGCCAATTATAAAAGTTGAAGGGGATACTTACAACCAGAATTACATGCTGTTACAGTCTGACTCAACCCGATAATCCGATGAATCAGCAAACATTGCTACCAATTCCACATCCAGCGCTGTTTTAAATAAAAGGCCAAGGTTACACGTGCATAAGTCATGACCTTGGTTGACAATACAGTGTCCGTTTGAATGTATCTGCTGCTTGAACCTCCAAATATATAAATTACCACCGTCAAAAAAAGTGTCCTGCCTACAAGACTTTTTGGTGCTCATGGATTAATTACTGTTTTGTGTACACATAAACATATGACAGGGAACACATAGGCTCGTAATAGAACCTTGAATGAGCTTCAGAATATAAAACAAAAACAAAACTGATATACCGAAACTTTACTGAAGTTCAGAAAGGTTCCATGATACGAATTGAACGCACGCATTCCATAATTATGTAGCTTACATTTATTATGATTACTGTGACTGAGGCGGGTAGCAAGCATTCATCAGGTGGTGCTGGTTCTGGTAACTTGTAAACCTAATAAGACAAGAAATTGATAATTTACGTTTGATACTCTCAACACGCTATCTTGAAATGACGGCAAAATCTATCTTGTTATATATTTTTTAAACTGCTCAGTTATGAGTTAGAGCAATAGAAGGATGAATCGAAGATGGTTTTTTTAGTGCCATGGCTGGACAAACCATATCTGCAATAGGTAATTAGCTTGGAAGACACCTTGTCCTACAAGTGGTAATAGTGGACTCCATCATCAAGACAAAAGCATGTGACCTTGGTCCTAATCTTCAAAACTTACTGCCATATGAAATCAGGCCATATAGCTTTTCATGTATGTCTGGTGTTTGGATTTCTACCAAAGATTAGTATCCACATATCTTCTATAATATTATTCTGAAGATATGATACCATGTGCGTTTGTTTTTTGTTCATATGTCCAGACTATTAAGTACCTTTGTATACCTTCTTCTTATAATTAGCATTTATATGCCTAATACAACCACATCTTCCTAAAAATTAATCTACATCCTCATTCAGAAACAAGTGATTCTTTGAGTTTTTTTCTTCCTTCAACTAACACTTTACAGCGAACATCCTCTATCTTCCTTGAAAACATGGCCATCCGTATGCCTCGTATCATTCAAGCAAGACAAATTCTCAAAAGATCCCTCTCTAATGGTGCCAGCACACCCGCATCTATGGACATCCCCAAAGGCTATTTTGCCATTTATGTTGGGGAACAAGAGAAGAAGAGGTTGTAGTCCCTGTATCAATATTAAGCGAGCCTAGATTTCAAGAGTTACTGCATCAGGCAGAGCAAGAGTTTGGATACAATCATCCGATGGGCGGGATCACAATACCATGTAGTGAAGACATATTCACCTATCCCGCTTCTCATTTTGGAGCATTTTGACTTGTGTAGATTTTCTAACACAGTTTTGTAAACAACTAGACAGTAGTGAGAATTTTTTAGTTGTAAAGTTTGATTGTTTTCCAAGATTAACGAAACTTTAATTGGATATATTTATAGTTCATGGTATAGTAATTGTTATAAGAGGTGGTTTAGTACACAAATAAAGCTACTTAGAAGCCAGTTATAAAAGTCAAAGGGATACTTTCAACCAGAATTACATGCTGTTACAGTGTGACTCAACCCGATAATCTGTTGAATCAGCAAACATTTGTCATACAAGCTCGTTGGCAGAAGCGCACGGATCTGATTGATTCTGATTGTATACAACATAAGTGAACATACTATATGAATTAAAACAACCTCCAAATGCCATTACTGATATATTTTTCAAAACGCGACATAGATTAAGTGTATTGTTATAAACAATTAAATTTCAAATTTCTAAATAACCAAAATGCAATATTTTAAATACTAAGGTTTTCACCCTTATATCACCGCAAGTAGGCGGGATATATCGGACAAATGCTTCAAAAGGTGGCATTGGAGACTTGATACTTGTTTCTTGATTTGTAGCCTTCAACATAGAACCACTAATTAACTAAAATACATGTTAAGTTGAAAATCAATAAAAGTTGGCAAGTTCATGTGTTTTAGCTGTATGAGTTGAATCCATAAAATGTATAAAGTATTTGTATCAAAACCCGGTATGTAAAGCGTCAATGAGTCGTTGATCACTAATGTTTTGCAAGGACATTAATATCGTGTGACGACATAGGAAGCATCCAAACCTAGACGATTTCTGTCCATTAACCTCGACTGGGACGACAAATGCGCTCTTATGTGTGGGTCCATGACCAAGAGTGGGGCTCGCCAACACCTGCTACATGTAACCTTCATACCGTGGTCTTAAACAAGATTAATGGTGCTTAAGTTCCACCCTATTTGCACATGATCTAAGTTGTTTCATTCCCTAGCTTATCATACCATTGAACATGTATTTCTCCCGATAGTTGTAAAACAGTAAAACATTTAAGATGAAAAGGGGGACATGAACTCACTGCTTTGCTTCCTATTCTCACTGATTAACTCAAGTACCTTTCCTTTGGTTTGTATCACCACCTACAACGTGTTAGGTTTTGTTAGACACTTCCGTCTTTGAATGATTCATGTTCATGTTTCTTGTCTTAAATATTTGTTAAGACTTATTTAGTGTTCTGTTTCGATTGGATGCATTTTCATTGTACGATGCTCCACTGAGATGCCTTTTCGGTGTATGATGTCAATATATATATTTATTCAAATTTATATACATATATATATATATATCCTTGCGTCCTAGTGTTGCATGTATGGGCCTTGCCTGTTAGCCTCCGTGCCTCGACGAGTAAGATGTATATGTTTGATGACTTTTCATAGTCCGGTTCCACCGTTTTCCTCGACGATACCATGGTCAGATACATTCCATATATAATTCTTCTTAATTATATATAATTTCCATGATCGATGTGTTATTTAAAATATTATATGTTAACATTTATTAATTGTATGCACTATTTTATATATCGTTTATGATTACCATGGGTTTGTTAAGAATAATCTATTTTTAACACGTCTTGATATATATAATTATCCATGTGCATGTTCCATAGTATTCATGACCAAGTGTATTACTTGTTAAGTATTATACATGTGTATCCCCCTAGGTATAGGTATACTTGTATTGTGTGTACTTGTATATTTACATTGGTATTCTCATGGTTAAGTATAATACTTCTATAAATGTACTTTCACTAAATATTATTTGGTATAAGTTGGCATGTATTTGTACGTATAGGAAAACGTATTTTTCTTGTATTTATTACCCCACTTTTGTGTATACTTAAGATATATAATTTTAAGATATACCCAAGTTAGTGTATGTATATTATGCTTGGTAGTGTATGAATTCAAAATAATATATATTTTTAAGATGAGTTCTAGAAAATATATATATTTTAGTTTCCACCAAAAACAATATATTTTTATAGGGTTTATAAAATATACATTTTTATACACTTGAAAAATAATATGTTTTTAGTATCGACCAAGTACAATATAGTTTATATGCTTGTAAAATATATATGTTGTCACTTGTTTGGTTTTTGAAAATATTACTTACCAAGCTTCCATGTGTTATTATTTTTAGTACGTAACTCATATATAGTCCGATCGTCCGAATAATCCATATTTGTTTCCATGTATGGTTATGGATAGGTACATATGAATTTTTGTAATTCTTTGTTTGCCACTTATTACGTATTTGTTTGTATGTTTTATTTTTCCAAGTTCCTAACTATGTACATATATAATACAAACAATAAACACATAATTTGTGATTCTTATGATCACTAAATATATATTTTTCAAAAAATATATATTATACCCATTTTAATCTTTAGGAAAACCATACTTCTTGGACTTATATTTTATACAAAAACATTGGCATTTTTATGTTTATGGATTTTAAACAAGTTTTATTATAAGGTCTTGATAAACATATATTTTTCTAAGTGTTCAATTTTTTTAAAAATTTCGCTATAGTCTCCCCTAGATTTAGGAGGTTTCCCAAGTGTCAAAACATGTGTTTAAGCTTCAAAATTCATTAATTTACTCATCACAACTTCAACAAGTATTCCATAAACATATATATGTATTTTTAGGTCATAATGAACTTCGTAGTGTAACCAAAACATGTAGTCTTTTAGCTTTGTGTTTAAGATGTTCATACATCTTCAAAAATAGGTTTAGTTACTATTATTTACTAACTTTGTGAAAAATCTTTTTTAACATCTTGTTTATATATTTTTAGAAATCATCATAAGTTACTTTAATCACATTTACAAGATCATCCATTGTGTTAAAATATGTTCATCAAGTCTTTTATAACATTTAAGCACTTGATCATCCAACATTATAAATCATTTTACCCACTTTAAAGAATCCATTTATTATGTATAACAAGTTCATCACTTCTTTGATCATGGATCTTTCAAGATCTTTGTGTTCACTTGTTAGATTATGTTTTTTATCATCATCTAACAAGTCCACATATGATGTTTATCACCACTAGCTCAAACTACCAACTAACAACTTCCATAACACAACATAAACAACTTGTTTCTTATATTTTTTAGCTTAGTTTGAAGTGTTCTTCATCTTTGTTTTGTATGAACCTTTAGATGTTATCTTGTACATAAGTTACATATATACTTCACTAGATGAAACTTAGTGTTCAAGGGAACTTACTACTAGCACAAGGCTAGGGAAGCAACACCCAAGAACAAGAAGATGAAGATGAAGATAAATAGGTGGTTAATAGCTCCTTGTAGAGGTCCTTCACTTCCAAGACTTGACACTTTCCTAGTTATGCTTGAGACACCCTTAGATAACCTTAGATTGCCTTGAATTTGACTTGAAAATGGAGGTGTTGTTGTGGTGTTTGGGCCGTGAAAATGAAGGGAAGAAGAAGATGATTTTGTTGTTTGAATAAATGAAAGGATAAGGTGACTAAATGGTTCTTTATGCATGTTTAATTAACACAAGATCCCCCATGTAAATGTAACTTACTTCCAACATGAGGGGGACAAGAGTGTGGGTGGCTTGTGGGCCCCCACATGACTGTGGAAATGATGATGATGATGGTAACTAGGTTAGTTTGCTTAGTTAGGTGTTTAGTTAGGAATTAGGGGGACTTAGTTGGGGGTTATGCATATTAAGGACTTTTGATATATTTTGAGGTATAAAATGCCATATACTAGTTTAATTTTGTTAAACAATTTTAACCAGTTTATATTTTATGTCTAGTTCATGTTCGGTTGCTTAATCGGGTGCTAGGTTCGTTAAGGGTACTTTAATGGAGGTTTAAGCAAACTTGTAGGGATTAGAGGGATTTTCAATCAAAACAATGTGTTTAATGTTTTTAACTAGTTGTATGATGTAAAAATATTGTGAACTAGTTCATATGATGTTTTAAACAGTGTATATGTTTAGCGTTATTTCTGCATGTTACATAAGCTTGTACATGCTTGTAATTTTGCTGAATTTTAGCTTAATTGTTGTTTAGTGTATATTTCGGACAGTTTTTAGTGCACGTATGTTTTCGGAAAGTGTTAGCAATAGTCCTTGCTTTCCCCATAGGGGTTTATCTGTTGTTTAACTGCGCACTTGCACTCTGCTTCCACAGCTAGTGGAATAATTTTTCCAATGCACTGTTTCTAAATATTTTTGAACAATAACCACCAAAACAAATAATATGCATGGTGTAATGTATTGAATGAGCTTTCTAGGTGTATGCCATGCAATTCATGCAGTTTAGGCGTTCAAGACTTGTAATTGTATCATATAATTCACTGTTTAAATGTACGAAATTACCCGAAAGTGACAGTTATCCCAACATTGCTACCAATTCCACTTCCAGCGATGTTTTAAAAGAAGGCCCAGGTTACACGTGCATAAGTCATGACCTTGGTTGAAAATACAGTGTCTATTTGAATGTTTCTGTTGCTTGAAACTCCAAATATTTAAATTATCACCGTCAAAGAACGTGTCCTGCCTAATAGACTTTTTGGTGCTCATGGATTAATTACTGTTTTGTGTACACATAAACACACGATAGGGAACACATAGGCTCGTAATAGAACCTTGAATGAGCTTTAGAATATGAAAAAAAACAAAACTCATATACCGAAACTTTACGGAAGTTCATAAAGGTTCCATGATACGATTTGAACGCACGCATTCCACAATTTGTAGTTTATATTTATTATGATTACTGTGACTGAGGCGGGTAACAAACATTCATAAGGTGGTGCTGGTCCTGGTAACTTGTAAACAGATAAGACAAGAAATTGATACTTTACGTTTGATACTCTCAACAGGCTATATTGAAATGACGGCAAAATCTATCTTGTTATATATTTTTTTAAACTGCTCACTTATGACTTAAAGCAATAGATGGATGAATCGAAGATGGTTTTGTTAGTGCCAAACTGGATAAACCATATCAGCAATAGGTAATTAGGTTGGAAGACACATTGTCCTACAATTTGTAATCGTGGACTCCATCAACAAGACAAAAGCATGTGACCTTGGTCCTAATCTTCACAACTTACTGCCATATGAAATCAGGCCATATAGCTTTTCATAAATGTCTCGTGTTTGGATTTCTACGGAAGATTAGTATCCACATATCTTATATAATATTATTCTGAAGATATGATACCATGTGCGTTTGTGTTCTTGTTCATATGTCCCAGACTATTAAGTACCTTGGTATACCTTCTTCTTATATATAGCATTCAGCATGCCAATACAAGCACTTCTTCTTAGAAATTAATCTACATCCTCATTCAGAAACACGCGATTCTTTGAGTTTTTTCCTTCCTTCAACAACACTTTACAGTGAACATCCTCTATCATCCTTGAAAACATGGCCATCCGTATGCCTCGTATCATTCAAGCAAGACAAATTCTCAAACGATCCCTCTCTAATGGTGGCAGCGCACCAGCATCTATGGACATCCCCAAAGGCTATTTTGCCATTTATGTTGGGGAACAAGAGAAGAAGAGGTTTGTAGTCCCTGTATCAATATTAAGCGAGCCTAGATTTCAAGAGTTACTGTATCAAGCGGAGCAAGAGTTTGGATACAATCATCCAATGGGCGGGATCACCATACCATGTAGTGAACACGTATTCACCGATCTCGCTTCTCATTTTGGAGCATTTTGACTTGTGTAGATCTGTATTTTTCTAACACAGTTTTGTAAACTAGACAGTAGTGAGATTTTTTAGTTGTAAAGTTAGATGGTTGTTCAAGATTAATGGAACTTTAATTGGATATTATTTTAAGTTCATGGTATAGTAATTGTTATAAGAGGTGGTTTAGTACACAAATAAAGCTACTTAGAAACCAGTTATAAAAGTTGAAGGAGATACTTACAACCAGAATTACATGCTGTTACAGTCTGACTCAACCCCATAATCCTATGAATCAGCAAACTTTGCTACCAATTCCACATCCAGCGCTGTTTTAAAAAAAGGCCAAGGTTACACGTGCATAAGTCATGACCTTGGTTGACAATACAGTGTCATTTAGAATGTATCTGCTGCTTCAAACTCCAAAAATGTAAATTACCACCGTCAAAAAAAGTGTCCTGCCTATAGGACTTTTTGGTGCTCGTGGATTAATTACTGTTTTGTGTATGCATACACACATGACAGGGAACACCTAGGCTCGTAATAGAACCTTGAATGAGCTTCAGAATATTAAACAAAAACAAAACTGATATACCGAGACTTTACGGAAGTTCATAAAGGTTGAATGATACGATTTGAACGCACGCATTCCATAATTTGTAGTTTACATTTATTATGATTATTGTGACTGAGGCGGGTAGCAAACATTCATCAGGTGGTGCTGGTTCTGGTAACTTGTAAACCTAATAAGACAAGAAATTGATAATTTACGTTTGATACTCTCAACACGCTATCTTGAAATGACCGCAAAATCTATCTTGTTATATATTTTTTTAAACTGCTCTGTTATGAGATAGAGCAAGAGAAGGGATGAATCGTAGATGGTTTTTTTAGTGCCAAACTGGATAAACCATATCTGCAATAGGTAATTAGGTTGGAAGACACCTTGTCCTACAAGTGGTAATAGTGGAATCCATCATCAAGACAAAAGCATGTGACCTTGGTCCTAATCTTCACAACTTACTACCATATGAAATCAGGCCATATAGCTATTCATGTATGCTGGTGTTTGGATTTCTACCAAAGATTAATATCCACATATCTTCTATAATATAATTCTGAACATATGATACCATGTGCGTTTGTTTTCTTGTCCGTATGTCCCAGACTATTAAGTACCTTGGTATACCTTCTTCTTATATATAGCATTCAGCATGCCTAATACAACCACTTCTTCTTAGAAATTAATCTACATCCTCATTCAGAAACACGCGATTCTTTGAGTTTTTTTTTTCCTTCAACAACACATTACAGCGAACATCCTCTATCATCTTGAAAACATGGCCATCCGTATGCCTCGTATCATTCAAGCAAGACAAATTCTCAAACGATCCCTCTCTAATGGTGGCAGCGCACCCGCATCTATGGACATCCCCAAAGGCTATTTTGCCATTTATGTTGGGGAACAAGAGAAGAAGAGGTTTGTAGTCCCTGTATCAATATTAAGCGAGCCTAGATTTCAAGAGTTACTGTATCAGGCAGAGCAAGAGTTTGGATACAACCATCCAATGGGCGGGATCACGATACCATGTAGTGAACACGTATTCACCGATCTCGCTTCTCATTTTGGAGCATTTTGACTTGTGTAGATCTGTATTTTTCTAACACAGTTTAGTGAACAACTAGACAGTAGTGAGATTTTTTAGTTGTAAAGTTAGATCATTGTTCAAGATTAATGAAACTTTAATTGGATATTATTTTGAGTTCATGGTATAGTCATTGTTATAAGAGGTGGTTTAGTACACAAATAAGGCTACTTAGAAGCCAGTTATAAAAGTTGAAGGGGATACTTACAACCAGAATTACATGCTGTTACAGTCTGACTCAACCCTATAATCCCATGAATCAGCAAACATTGCTACCAATTCCACATCCAGCGCTGTTTTAAAAAAAGGCCAAGGTTACACGTGCATAAGTCATGACCTTGGTTGACAATACAGTGTCCGTTTGAATGTATCTGCTGCTTGAAACTCCAAATATGTAAATTACCACGTCAAAAAAAGTGTCCTGCCTATAAGACTTTTTGGTGCTCATGGATTAATTACTGTTTTGTGTACACATAAACACATGACAGGGAACACATAGGCTCGTAATAGAACCTTGAATGAGCTTCAGAATATAAAACAAAACAAAACTGATATACCAAAACTTTACTGAAGTTCAGAAAGGTTCCATGATACGATTTGAACGCACGTTCCATAATTTGTAGTTTACATTTATTATGATTACTGTGACTGAGGCGGGTAGCAAACATTCATCAGGTGGTGCTGGTTCTGGTAACTTGTAAACCTAATAAGACAAGAAATTGATAATTTACGTTTGATACTCTCAACACGCTATCTTGAAATGACGGCAAAATTTATTTGTTGTATATTTTTTAAACTGCTCGTTATGAGATAGAGCATGAGAAGGATGAATGGTAGATGGTTTTTTTAGTGCCAAACTGGATAAACCATATCTGCAATCGGTAATTAGGTTGGAAGACACCTTGTCCTACAAGTGGTAATAGTGGAATCCATCATCAGGACAAAAGCATGTGACCATGGTCCTAATCTTCACAACTTACACCATATGAAATCAGGCCATATAGCTTTTCATGTATGTCTGGTGTTTGGATTTCTACCAAAGATTAATATCCACATATCTTCTATAATATTATTCTGAACATATGATACCATGTGCGTTTGTTTTCTTGTCCTATGTCCCAGACTATTAAGTACCTTGGTATACCTTCTTCTTATATATAGCATTCAGCATGCCTATACAACCACTTCTTCTTAGAAATTAATCTACATCCTCATTCAGAAACACGCGATTCTTTGAGTTTTTTTCCTTCCTTCAACAACACTTTACAGCGAACATCCTCTATCATCCTTGAAAACATGGCCATCCGTATGCCTCGTATCATTCAAAGCAAGACAAATTCTCAAACGCTCCCTCTCTAATGGTGGCAGCGCACCCGCATCTATGGACATCCCCAAAGGCTATTTTGCCATTTTTGTTGGGGAACAAGAGAAGAAGAGGTTTGTAGTCCGTGTATCAATATTAAGCGAGCCTAGATTTCAAGAGTTACTGTATCAGGCAGAGCAAGAGTTTGGATACAACCATCCAATGGGCGGGATCATTATCCCATGTAGTGAACACGTATTCACCGATCTCGCTTCTCATTTTGGAGCATTTTGACTTGTGTAGATCTGTATTTTTCTAACACAGTTTTGTGAACAACTAGACAGTAGTGAGATTTTTTAGTTGTAAAGTTAGATCATTGTTCAAGATTAATGAAACTTTAATTGGATATTATTTTGAGTTCATGGTATAGTAATTGTTATAAGAGGTGGTTTAGTACACAAATAAAGCTACTTAGAAGACCAGTTATAAAAGTTGAAGGAGATACTTACAACCAGAATTACATGCTGTTACAGTCTGACTCAACCCATAATCCAGATCAGCAAATTTGCTACCAATTCCACATCCACGCGCTGTTTTAAAAAGAAGCCAAGGTTACACGTGCATAAAGTCATGACCTTGGGTTGACAATATCAGGGCCTGATTTGAGATGTATCTGCTGCTTGTACAAACTCCAAATATGTAAATTACCACCGTCAAAAAAAGTGTCCTGCCTATAGGACTTTTTGGTGCTGTGGATTAATTACTGTTTTGTGTATGATAAACACATGGACAGGGAAACACTAGGCTCGTAATAGAACTTGAATGAGCTTCAGAATATTAAAGCAAAAACAAAACTGATATACCAAACTTTACGAAGTTCAGAAAGGTTCCATGATACGATTTGATGACGCACGCATTCCATAATTTGTAGTTTACATTTATTATGATTACTGTGACTGAGGCGGGTAGCAAACATTCATCAGGTGGTGCTGGTTCTGGTAACTTGTAAACCTAATAAGACAAGAAATTGATAATTTACGTTTGATACTCTCAACACGCTATCTTGAAATGACCGCAAAATCTATCTTGTTATATATTTTTTAAACTGCTCAGTTATGAGTTAGAGCAATAGAAGGATGAATCAAAGATGGTTTTTTTAGTGCCATGGCTGGATAAACCATATCTGCAATAGGTAATTAGCTTGGAAGACACCCTGTCCTATAAGTGGTAATAGTGGACTCCATCATCAAGACAAAAGCATGACTTGGTCCTAATCTTCACAACTTACTGCCATATGAAATCAGGCAATATAGCTTTTCATGAATGTCTGGTGTTTGGATTTCTACCAAAGATTAGTATCCACATATCTTCTATAATATTATTCTGAAGAGATGATACCATGTGCATTTGTTTTCTTGTTGATATGTCCCAGACTATTAAGTACCTTGGTATATCTTTTCCTTATATATAGCAGTCTACATGCCTAATACAACCACATCTTCCTACAAATTAATCTACATCCTCATTCAGAAACAAGTGATTCTTTGAGTTTTTTTCTTCCTTCAACAACACTTTACAGCGAACATCCTCTATCTTCCTTGAAAACATGGCCATCCATGCCTCGTATCATTCAAGCAAGACAAATTCTCAAACAATCCCTCTCTAATGGTGGCAGCACACCCGCATCTATGGACATCCCCAAAGGCTATTTTGCCATTTATGTTGGGGAACAAGAGAAAAAGAGGTTTGTAGTCCCTGTAACAATATTAAGCGAGCCTAGATTTCAAGAGTTACTGCATCAGGCAGAGCAAGAGTTTGGATACAATCATCCGATGGGCGGGATCACCATACCATGTAGTCAAGACATATTCACCTATCCCGCTTCTCATTTTGGAGCATTTTGACTTGTGTAGATCTGTATTTTTCTAACACAGTTTTGTAAACAACTAGACAGTAGTGACAATTTTGTAGTTGTAAAGTTTGATTGTTGTTCAAGATTAACGAAACTTTAATTGGATATATTTATAGTTCATGGTATATTAATTGTTATAAGAGGTGGTTTAGTACACAAATAAAGCTACTTAGAAAGCCAGTTATAAAAGTCGAAGGGGATAATTTATTATGATTACTGTGACTGAGGCGGGCACAAACATTCATCAGGTGGTTCTGGTTATGGTAACTAGTAAACCAAATAATACAAGTAATTGATAATTTATGTTTGATACTCTCAACAGGCTATCTTGAAATGACGGTGGAAAATCTAAGTTGTTATATCTTTTTTTAAACTACTCAGTTATGAGTTAGAGCAAAGAAGGATAATCAAGATGGTTTTTTTAGTACCAAACTGGATAAACCATAGCTGCAATGGGTAGATTTGGTTGGAGGACACCTTGTCCTACAAGTGGTAATAGTGGACTCCATCATCAAGACAAAAGCATGTGACCTTGGTCCTAATCTTGCACAACTTACTGCAGTATGAAATCAGGCCATATAGATTTTCATGTATGTCTCGTGTTTGGATTTCAACGAAAGATTAGTATCCACATATATTCTATAATTTTATTCTTAAGATATGATACCATGTGCGTTTGTTTTCTTGTTCATATGTCCCAGACTATTAAGTACCTTGGTATACCTTCTTCTTATATAGCATTCTACATGCCTAATACAACCACATCTTCCAAGAAATTAATCTACATCCTCATTCAGGAACAAGCGCTTCTTTGACTTTTTTGCTTCCTTCAACAACACTTTACAGCGAACATCCTCTAGCTTCCTTGAAAACATGGCCATCGATATTTTATCATTCAAGCAAGACAAATTCTCAAACGATCCCTCTCTAATGGTGGAAGCACACCCGCATCTATCCCCAAAGGCTATTTTACCATTTATGTTGGGGAAGAAGAGAAGAAGAGGTTTGTAATCCCTGTATCAATATTAAGCGAGCCTAGATTTCAAGAGTTACTGCATTAGGCAGAGCAAGAGTTTGGATACAACCATCCAATGGGCGGGATCACGGTACCATCTAGTGAAGACGTATTCAAGATCTCGCTTCTCATTTTGGAGCATTTTGACTTGTGTAGATCTGTATTTTTCTAACACAGTTTTGTAAACAACTAGACAGTAGTGACAATTTGTTAGTTGTAAATTAGATTGTTGTTCAAGATTAATGAAACTTCAATGGGTATTATTTTGAGTTCATGGTATAGTAATTGTTTTAATAGGTGTTTTAGTACACAAATAAAGCTACTTAGTAGCCAGTTATAAAAGATGAAGGGGATACTTACAGCCAGAATTACATGCTCTTACAGTTTGACTCAAAGCCCATGAATCAACAAACATTTCTACCAATTCCACATCCAGCCATGTTTAAAAAAAAGGCCAAGGTTACACATGCATAAGCATGACCTTGGTTGACAATACAGTGTCCGTTTGAATATTTCTGATTCCATGGTGGTGCTCGTTCTCAGTGGCGGATCCAACCTGTGTTGTGTACATATTGAACCCACTCGTTTGGAAAAAATGGAAAAAATTAGTGAGAACTTTGTATGACTTGATAAAAAAAATAATACTAAGAATCTATCAAAACGAACCAGATCAAAAGAAGTTTCTGGATCCGTCACTGCTGGTTCTGGTAACTTTTAAACCTAATAAGACAAGAAATTGACAATTTACGTTTGATACTCTCAACAGGTATCTTGAAATGACGGCAAAATCTATCTTGTTATATATTTTTTAAACTGCACAGTTATGAGTTAGAGCAATGGAAGGATGAATCGTAGATGGTTTTTTAGTGCCAAACTGGATAAACCATATTTGCAATAGGTTATTAGGTTGGATAACACCTTGTCCTACAAGTGGTAATAGTGGAATCCATCATCAAGACAAAAGCATGTGACCTTGGTCCTAATCTTCACAACTTACCACCATATGAAATCAGGCCATATAGCTTTTCATGTATGTCTGGTGTTTGGATTTCTACAAAAGCTTAATATCCACATATCTTCTATAATATAATTCTGAAGATATGATACCATGTGCGTTTGTTTTCTTGTCCATATGTCCCAGACTATTAAGTACCTTGGTATACCTTCTTCTTATACACAGCATTCAGCATGCCTAATACAACCACTTCTTCTTAGAAAATTAATCTACATCCTCATTCAGAAACACGCGATTCTTTGAGTTTTTTTCCTTCCTTAAACAACACTTTACAGCGAACATCCTCTATCTTCCTTGAAAACATGGCCATCGGTATGCCTTGTATCATTCAAGCAAGACAAATTCTCAAACGATCCCTCTCTAATGGTGGCAGCACACCCGCATCTACGGACATCCCCAAAGGCTATTTTGCCATTTTTGTTGGGGAACAAGAGAAGAAGAGGTTTATAGTCCCTGTATCAATATTAAGCGAGCCTAGATTTCAAGAGTTACTGCATCAGGCAGAGCAAGAGTTTGGATACAACCATCCAATGGGCGGGATCACGATACATGTAGTGAACACGTATTCACCGATCTCGCTTCTCATTTTGGAGCATTTTGACTTGTGTAGATCTGTATTTTTCTAACACAGTTTTGTAAACAACTACACAGTAGTGAGATTTTTTAGTTGTAAAGTTAGATCGTTGTTCAAGATTAATGAAACTTTAATTGGATATTATTTTGAGTTCATGGTATAGTAATTGTTATAAGAGGTGCTTTAGTACACAAATAAGGCTACTTAGAAGCCAGTTATAAAAGTTGAAGGGGATACTTACAACAAGAATTACATGCTATTTCAGTCTGACTCAACCCGATAATCCGATGAATCAGCAAACATTGCTACCAATTCCACATCCAGCGCTGTTTTAAAAAAAGGCCAAGGTTACGCGTGCATAAGTCATGACCTTGGTTGACAATACAGTGTCCTTTTGAATGTATCTGCTGCTTGAAACTCCAAATATGTAAATTACCACCGTCAAAAAAAGTGTCCTTCCTATAAGACTTTTTGGTGCTCATGGATTAATTACTGTTTTGTGTACACATAAACACATGACAGGGAACACATAGGCTCGTAATAGAACATTGAATGAGCTTCAGAATAAAAAAAAAATAAAACTGATATACCAAAACTTTACTGAAGTTCAGAAAGGTTTCATGATACGATTTGAACGATTTGAACGAACGAATTCCATAATTTGTAGTTTACATTTATTAGGATTACTGTGACTGAGGCGGGTAGCAAACATTCATCAGGTGGTGCTGGTTCTGGTAACTTGTAAACCTAATAAGACAAGAAATTGATAATTTACGTTTGATACTCTCAACACGTTATCTTGAAATGACCGCAGAATCTATCTTGTTATATATTTTTTTAAACTGCTCAGTTATGAGTTAGAGCAAGAGAAGGATGAATCGTAGATGGTTTTTTTAGTGCCAAACTGGATAAACCATATCTACAATAGGTAATTAGGTTGGAAGACACCTTGTCCTACAAGTGGTAATAGTGGACTCCATCATCAAGACAAAAGCATGTGACCATGGTCCTAATCTTCACAACTTACTGCCATATGAAATCAGGCCATATAGCTTTTCATGTATGTCTGGTGTTTGGATTTCTACAAAAGATTAGTATCCACATATCTTCTATAATATTATTCTGAAGATATGATACCATGTGCGTTTGTTTTCTTGTTCATATGTCCCAGACTATTAAGTACCTTTGTATACCTTCTTCTTATATATAGCATTCTACATGCCTAATACAACAACACCTTCCTACAAATTAATCTACATCATTCAGAAACACACGATTCTTTGAGTTTTTTCCTTCCTTCAACAACACTTTACAGCGAACATCCTCTATCTCATTGAAAACATGGCCATCGTATGCCTCGTTTCATTCAAGCAAGACAAATTCTCAAACGATCCCTCTCTAATGGTGGCAGCACACCCGCATCTATGGACATCCCTAAAGGCTATTTTGCCATTTATGTTGGGGAACAAGAGAAGAAGAGGTTTGTAGTCCCTGTATCAATATTAAGCGAGCCTAGAGTTAAAGAGTTACTGCATCAGGCAGAGCAAGATTTGGATACAACCATCCAATGGGCGGGATCACCATACCATGTAGTGAACACGTATTCACCGATCTCGCTTCTCATTTTGGAGCATTTTGACTTGTGTAGATCTGTATTTTTCTAACAGAGTTTTGTAAACAACTAGACAGTAGTGAGATTTTTTAGTTGTAAAGTTAGATCGTTGTTCAAGATTAATGAAACTTTAATTGGATATTATTTCTGAGTTCATGGTATAGTTATTGTTATAAGAGGTGGTTTAGTACACAAATAAAGCTACTTAGAAGCCAGTTATAAAAGTTGAAGGGGATACTTACAACTAGAATTACATGCTGTTACAGTCTGACTCAACCCGATAATCCCGATAATCGATGAATCAGCAAACATTGCTACCAATTCCACATCCAGCGCTGTTTTAAATAAAAGGCCAAGGTTACACGTGCATAAGTCATGACCTTGGTTGACAATACAGTTCCGTTTGAATGTATCTGCTGCTTGAAACTCCAAATATGTAAATTACAACCGTTTTAAAAAAGTCTCCTGTCTATAATGACTTTTTGGTGCTCATGGATTAATTACTGTTTTGTGTACACATAAACACATGACAAGGAACACACAGGCTCGTAATAGAACATTGAATGAGCTTCAGAATATAAAACAAAAATAAAACTGATATACCGAAACTTTACTGAAGTTCAGAAAGGTTTCATGATACGATTTGAACGCACGCATTCCATAATTTGTAGTTTACATTTATTATGATTACTGTGACTGAGGCGGGTAGCAAACATTCATCAGGTGGTGCTGGTTCTGGTAACTTGTAAACCTAATAAGACAAGAAATTGATAATTTACGTTTGTTACTCTCAACACGCTATCTTGAAATGACGGCAAAATTTATTTGTTATATATTTTTTAAACTGCTCCGTTATGAGATAAAGCAAGAGAAGGATGAATCGTAGATGGTTTTTTTAGTGCCAAACTGGATAAACCATATCTGCAATAGGTAATTAGGTTGGAAGACACCTTGTCCTACAAGTGGTAATAGTGGAATCCATCATCAAGACAAAAGCATGTGACCTTGGTCCTAATCTTCACAACTTACCACCATATGAAATCAGGCCATATAGCTTTTCATGTATGTCTGGTGTTTGGATTTCTACCAAAGATTAATATCCACATATCTTTATAATATAATTCTGAACATATGATACCATGTGTGTTTGTTTTCTTGTCCGTATGTCCCAGACTATTAAGTACCTTGGCATACCTTCTTCTTATATATAGCATTCAGCATGCCTAATACAACCACTACTTCTTAGAAATTAATCTACATCCTCATTCAGAAACACGCGATTCTATGATGTTTTTTCCTTCCTTCAACAACACTTTACAGCGAACATCCTCTATCATCCTTGAAAACATGGCCATCCGTATGCCTGTATCATTCAAGCAAGACAAATTCTCAACGATCCCTCTCTAATGGTGGCAGCGCACCCGCATCTATGGACATCCCCAAAGGCTATTTTGCCATTTATGTTGGGGAACAAGAGAAGAAGAGGTTTGTAGTCCCTGTATCAATATTAAGCGAGCCTAGATTTCAAGAGTTACTGTATCAGGCAGAGCAAGAGTTAGGATACAAACCATCCAATGGGCGGGATCACAATACCATGTAGTGAAGATGTATTCACCAATCACGCTTCTCATTTTGGAGGATTTTGAGTTTTGTAGATCTGTATTTTTCTAACACGGTTTTGTAAACAACTAGACAGTACTGAGCTCTTTTAGTTGTAAAGTTAGATCGTTGTTCAATATTAATGAAACTTTAATTGGGTATTATTTTGAGTTCATGGTATAGTAATTGTTGTAAGTGGTGGTTTAGTACACACATAAAGCTACTTAGTAGCCGGTTATAAAAGTTGAAGGGGATACTTACAACCTGAATTACATGCTCTTACAGTTTGACTCAACCTGATAATCCGATGAATCAGCAAACATTGCTACCAATTCCACATCCAGCCATGTTTACAAATGCATAAGTCATGACCTTGGTTGACAATCCATTGTCCGTTTGAATGTTTCTGCTTCTTGAAACTCCAAATATGTAAATTACCACGGTCAAAGAAAGTGTCCTGCCTAATAGACTTTTTGGTGCTCATGGATTAATTACTGTTTTGTGTCCACATAAACACATCAGAGGGAACACATAGGCTCGTAATTGAACCTTGAATGAGCTTCAGAATATAAAAACAAAAACAAAACTGATACACCGATTTGAACGCACCCATTCCATAATTTATAGTTTACTTTTATTATGATTACTGTGACCGAGGGTGTAACAAACACTCATCAGGTGGTTCTGGTTGTGGTAACTTGTAAACCAAATAAGACAAGAAATTGATAATTTACGTTTGATACTCTCAACATGCTATCTTGAAATGACGGCGAAATATAAGATGTTATATCTTTTTTTAAACTACTCAGTTACGAGTGAGAGCTAAAGAAGGATAAATCGAAAATGGTTTTTTTAGTACCAATCTGGATAAACCATAGCTGCAATGGGTAGTTTGGTTGGAAGACACCTTGTCCTACAAGTGGTAATAGTGGACTCCATCATCAAGACAAAGCATGTGACCTTGGTCCTAATCTTCACAACTTACTGCCATATGAAATCAGGCTATATAGCTTTTCATGTATGTCTCGTGTTTGAATTTCTACGGAATATTAGTATCCACCTATCTTCTATAATATTATTCTGAAAATATGATACCATGTGCGTTTGTTTTCTTGTTCATATGTCCCAGACTATTAAGTACCTAGGTATACCTTCTTTTTATTATAGCATTCTACATGCCTAATAAAACCACATCTTCCTAGAAATTAATCTACATCCTAATTCAGAAACAAGAGGTTCTTTGACTTTTTTCCTTCCTTCAACAACACTTTACAGCAAACATCCTCTAGCTTCCTTGAAAACACTGGCCATCCGTATGCCTCGTATCATTCAAGCAAGACAAATTCTCAAACAATCCCTCTCTAAAGGTGGCAGCACTCCCAAATCTATGGACATCCCCAAAGGCTATTTTGCAATTTATGTTGGGGAACAAGAGAAGAAGAGGTTTGTCGTCCCTGTATCAATATTAAGCGAGCCTTGATTTCAAGAGTTACTGAATCAGGCAGAGCAAGAATATGGATACAACCATCCAATGCGCGGGATCACCATACCATTTGGTGAAGACGTATTCACCGATCTCGCTTCTCATTTTGGAGCATTTTGACTAGTGTAGATCTGTATTTTTCTAACACAGTTTTGTAAACAACTAGACAGTAGTGAGCCTTTTTAGTTACAAAGTTAGATCGTTGTTCAAGATTAATGAAACTTTAATCGGTTATTATTTTGAGTTCATGGTATAGTAATTTTTATAAGAGGTGGTTTAGTACACAAATAAAGCTACTTAGTAGCCAGTTATAAAAGTTGAAGGGGATACTTACAACAAGAATTACATACTCTTACAGTTTGACTCAAACCGATAATCCGATGAATCAGCAAACATTGCTACAAATTCCACATCCAGCCATGTTTTAGAAAAAGGCCAATGTTACACATACACAAGTAATGACCTTGGTTGACAATAAAGTGTCCGCCTGAATGTTTCTGCTTCTTGAAACTCCAAATATGTAAATTACCACCGTCAAAGAAAGTTTACTGCTTGATACTCTCAACAGTCTATCTTGAAATGAGGGCGAAATCTAACATGTTGTATCTTTTTTTAAACTACTCAGTTATGAGTTAGAGCTATAGAAGGATAAATCGAAGATGGTTTTTTTAGTACCAAACTTGATAAACCATAGCTGCAATGGGTAATTAGGTTGGAAGACACCTTGTCCTACAAGCGGTAATAGTGGACTCCATCATTAAGACAAAAGCATGTGACATTGGTCCTAATCTTCACAGCTTACTGCCATATGAAATAAGGCTATATAGATTTTCATGTATGTCTGGTGTTTGGATTTCTACGCAAGATTAGTATCCACATATCTTCTATAATATTATTCTAAAGATATGATACCATGTGAGTTTGTTTTCTTGTTCATATGTCCCAGACTATTAAGTACCTTGTTATACCTTCTTCTTATATATACCATTCGACATGCCTAATACAACCACATCTTCCTAGAAATTAATCTACATCCTCATTCAGAAACAAGCGCTTCTTTGGTTTTTTTTCTATCCTCTAGCTTCCTTGAAAACATGGCCATCCGTATGTCTCGTATCATTCAAGCAAGACAAATTCTCAAACGATCCCTCTCTAATGGTGGAAGCATACCCGCATCTATGGACATCCCCAAAGGCTATTTTACCATTTACGTTGGGGAACAAGAGAAAGAGGTTTGTAATCCCTGTATCAATATTAAGCGAGCCTAGATTTCAAGAGTTACTCCATCAGGCAGAGCAAGAGTTTGGATACAACCATCCAATGGGCGGGATCACGGTACCATGTAGTGAAGACGTATTCAGAGATCTCGCTTCTCATTTTGGAGCATTTTGACTTGTGTAGATCTGTATTTTTCTAACACAGTTTTGTAAACAACTAGACAGCAGTGAGATTTTTTAGTTGTAAACTAAATCGTTGTTCAAGATTAAGGAAACTTCAATTCGATATTATTTTGAGTTCATGGTATAGTAATTGTTTTAATACGTGGTTTAGTACACAAATAAAGCTACTTAGTAGCCAGTTATAAAAGTTGAAAGGGATACTTACAACCAGAATTACATGCTCTTACAGTTTGACTCAAAACCGATGATCAGCAAACATTGCTACCAATTCCACATCCAGCCATGTTTTAAAAAAAGGCCAAGGTTACATATGCATAAGCCATGAGCTTGGTTGACAATACAGTGTCGGTTTGAATATTTCTGCTGCTTGAAACTCCAAATATGTAAACTACCACTGTCAAAGAAAGTGTCCTCCTGAAATACTTTTTGGTGCTCATGGATTAAATACTGTTTTGTGTCCACATAAACACATGACGGGAGCACATAGGCTGGTAATAGAACCTTGAATGAGCTTCAGAATATAAAAAAACAAAACTTATACACCCAAACTTTACGGAAGTTCATAAAGGTACCATGATACGATTTGAACGCACGCATTCCATGATTTGCAATTTACATTTATTATGATTACTGTGACTGAGGTGGGCAACAAACACTCATCAGGTGGTTCTGGTTATGGTAACTTTTAAACCAAATAAGACAAGCAATTGATAATTTACGTTTGATACTCTCAACAGGCTATCTTGAAATGACGGCGAAATATAAGATGTTATATCTTTTTTTAAACTACTCAGTTATGAGTTAGAGCTAAAGAAGGATAAATCGAAGATGGTTTTTTTAGTACCAATCTGGATAAACCATAGCTGCAATGGGTAGTTTGGTTGGAAGACACCTTGTCCTACAAGTGGTAATAGTGGACTCCATCATCAAGACCAAAGCATGTGACCTTGGTCCTAATCTGCACAACTTACTGCCATGTGAAATCAGGCCATATAGATTTTCATGTAATTCTGGTGTTTGGATTTCGCCGAAGATTAGTATCCACATATCTTCTATAATTTTATTCTTAAGATATGATACCATGTGCGTTTGTTTTCTTGCTCATATGTCCCAGACTATTAAGTACCTTGGCATACCTTCTTCTTATATGTAGCATTCTACATGCCTAATACAACCACATCTTCCTAGAAATTAATCTACATCCTCATTCAGCAACAAGCGCTTCTTTGACTTTTTTGCTTCCTTCAACAACATTTTACAGCGAACATCCTCTAGCTTCTTGAAAACATGGCCATCGGTATGTCTCGTATCATTCAAGCAAGACAAATTCTCAAACGATCCCTCCTAATGGTGGAAGCACACCCGCATCTATGGACATCCCCAAAGGCTATTTTACCATTTATGTTGGGGAACAAGAGAAGAAGAGGTTTGTAATCCTGTATCAATATTAAGCGAGCCTAGATTTCAAGAGTTACTGCATCAGGCAGAGCAAGAGTTTGGATACAACCATGTAGTGAAGACGTATTAGAGATCTCGCTTCTCATTTTGGAGCATTTTGACTTGTGTAGATTTGTTTTTTTCTAACACAGTTTTGTAAACAACTAGACAGTAACCAGATTTTTTAGTTGTAAACTAAGATCGTTGTTCAAGATTAATGAAACTTCAATTGGATATTATTTTGAGTTCATGTTATAGTAATTGTTTTAATACGTGGTTTAGTACACAAATAAAGCTACTTAGTAGCCAGTTATAAAAGTTGAAAGGGATACTTACAACCAGAATTACATGCTGTTACAGTCTGACTCAACCTGATAATCCGATGAATCATCAAACATTGCTACCAATTCCACATCCAGCGCTGTTTTAAAAAAGGCCAAGGTTACACGTGCATAAGTCATGACCTTGGTTGACAATACAGTGTCCGTTTGAATGTATCTGCTGCTTGAAACTCCAAATATGTAAATTACCACCGTCAAAAAAAGTGTCCTGCCTATAAGACTTTTTGGTGCTCATGGATTAATTACTGTTTTGTGTACACATAAACACATGACAGGGAACACATAGGCTGGTAATAGAACATTGAATTAGCTTCAGAATATAAAACAAAAACAAAACTGATATACCCACACTTTACTGAAGTTCAGAAAGGTTCCTTGATACGATTTGAACGCACTCATTCCATAATTTGTAGTTTACATTTATTATGATTACTGTGACTGAGGCGGGTAGCAAACATTCATCAGGTAGTGCTGGTTCTGGTAACTTGTAAACCTAATAAGACAAGAAATTGATAATTTACGTTTGATACTCTCAACAGGCTATCTTGAAATGACGGTCTTGTATATATTTTTTTAAACTGCTCAGTTATGAGTTAGAGCAAGAGAAGGATGAATCGTAGATGGTTTTTTTAGTGCCAAACTGGATAAACCATATCTGCAATACGTAAATAGGTTGGAAGACACCTTGTCCTACAAGTGGTAATAGTGGACTTCATCATCAAGACAAAAGCATGTGACCATGGTCCTAATCTTCACAAATTACTGCCATATGAAATCAGGCCATATAGCTTTTCATCTATGTCTGGTGTTTGGATTTCTACAAAAGATTAGTATCCAGATATCTTCTATAATATTATTCTGAAGATATGATACCATGTGCGTTTGTTTTCTTGTTCATATGTCCCAGACTATTAAGTACCTTTGTATACCTTCTTCTTATATATAGCATTCTACATGCCTAATACAACCACATCTTCCTAAAATTAATCTACATCCTCATTCAGAAACAAGTGATTCTTTGAGTTTTTTTCTTCCTTCAACAACACTTTACAGCGAACATCCTCTATCTTCCTTGAAAACATGGCCATCCGTATGCCTCGTATCATTCAAGCAAGAGAAATTCTCAAACGATCCCTCTCTAATGGTGGCAGCACACCCGCATCTATGGACATCCCCAAATGCTATTTTGCCATTTATGTTGGGGAACAAGAGAAGAACAGGCTTGTAGTCCCCGTATCAATATTAAGCGAGCCTAGATTTCAAGAGTTACTGCATCAGGCAGAGCAAGAGTTTGGATACAACCATACAATGGCGGGATCACCATACCATGTAGTGAACACGTATTCACCGATCTCTCTTCTCATTTGGTGCATTTAGACTTGTGTAGATCTGTCTTTTTCTAACCCAGTTTTGTAAACAACTTGACAGTAGTGAGATTTTTTAGTTGTAAAGTTAGATCGTTGTTCAAGATTAATGAAACATTAATTGGATATTATTCTGAGTTCATGGTATAGTAATTGTTATAAGAGGTGTTTTAGTACACAAATAAAGCTGCTTGGAAGCCAATTATAAAAGTTGAAGGGGATACTTACAACCAGAATTACATGCTGTTACAGTCTGACTCAACCCGCTAATCCGATGAATCAGCAAACATTGCTACCAATTCCACATCCAGCGCTATTTTAAATAAAAGGCCAAGGTTACACGTGCATAAGTCATGACCTTGGTTGACAATACAGTGTCCAAGAAAGTGTCCTCCCTGAAATACTTTTTGGTGCTCATGGATTAAATACTGTTTTGTGTCCACATAAACACATGACGGGAGCACATAGGCTGGTAATAGAACCTTGAATGAGCTTCAGAATATAAAAAAACAAAACTTATACACCCAAACTTTACGGAAGTTCATAAAGGTACCATGATACGATTTGAACGCACGCATTCCATGATTTGCAATTTACATTTATTATGATTACTGTGACTGAGGTGGGCAACAAACACTCATCAGGTGGTTCTGGTTATGGTAACTTTTAAACCAAATAAGACAAGCAATTGATAATTTACGTTTGATACTCTCAACAGGCTATCTTGAAATGACGGCGAAATATAAGATGTTATATCTTTTTTTAAACTACTCAGTTATGAGTTAGAGCTAAAGAAGGATAAATCGAAGATGGTTTTTTTAGTACCAATCTGGATAAACCATAGCTGCAATGGGTAGTTTGGTTGGAAGACACCTTGTCCTACAAGTGGTAATAGTGGACTCCATCATCAAGACCAAAGCATGTGACCTTTGTCCTAATCTGCACAACTTACTGCCATGTGAAATCAGGCCATATAGATTTTCATGTAATTCTGGTGTTTGGATTTCGCGGAAGATTAGTATCCACATATCTTCTATAATTTTATTCTTAAGATATGATACCATGTGCGTTTGTTTTCTTGCTCATATGTCCCAGACTATTAAGTACCTTGGCATACCTTCTTCTTATATGTAGCATTCTACATGCCTAATACAACCACATCTTCCTAGAAATTAATCTACATCCTCATTCAGCAACAAGCGCTTCTTTGACTTTTTTGCTTCCTTCAACAACATTTTACAGCGAACATCCTCTAGCTTTCTTGAAAACATGGCCATCGGTATGTCTCGTATCATTCAAGCAAGACAAATTCTCAAACGATCCCTCCCTAATGGTGGAAGCACACCCGCATCTATGGACATCCCCAAAGGCTATTTTACCATTTATGTTGGGGAACAAGAGAAGAAGAGGTTTGTAATCCCTGTATCAATATTAAGCGAGCCTAGATTTCAAGAGTTACTGCATCAGGCAGAGCAAGAGTTTGGATACAACCTTGTAGTGAAGACGTATTCAGAGATCTCGCTTCTCATTTTGGAGCATTTTGACTTGTGTAGATTTGTTTTTTTCTAACACAGTTTTGTAAACAACTAGACAGTAACCAGATTTTTTAGTTGTAAACTAAGATCGTTGTTCAAGATTAATGAAACTTCAATTGGATATTATTTTGAGTTCATGTTATAGTAATTGTTTTAATACGTGGTTTAGTACACAAATAAAGCTACTTAGTAGCCAGTTATAAAAGTTGAAAGGGATACTTACAACCAGAATTACATGCTGTTACAGTCTGACTCAACCTGATAATCCGATGAATCATCAAACATTGCTACCAATTCCACATCCAGCGCTGTTTTAAAAAAGGCCAAGGTTACACGTGCATAAGTCATGACCTTGGTTGACAATACAGTGTCCGTTTGAATGTATCTGCTGCTTGAAACTCCAAATATGTAAATTACCACCGTCAAAAAAAGTGTCCTGCCTATAAGACTTTTGGTGCTCATGGATTAATTACTGTTTTGTGTACACATAAACACATGACAGGGAACACATAGGCTGGTAATAGAACATTGAATTAGCTTCAGAATATAAAACAAAAACAAAACTGATATACCCACACTTTACTGAAGTTCAGAAAGGTTCCTTGATACGATTTGAACGCACTCATTCCATAATTTGTAGTTTACATTTATTATGATTACTGTGACTGAGGCGGGTAGCAAACATTCATCAGGTAGTGCTGGTTCTGGTAACTTGTAAACCTAATAAGACAAGAAATTGATAATTTACGTTTGATACTCTCAACAGGCTATCTTGAAATGACGGTGAAATCTATCTTGTTATATATTTTTTTAAACTGCTCAGTTATGAGTTAGAGCAAGAGAAGGATGAATCGTAGATGGTTTTTTTAGTGCCAAACTGGATAAACCATATCTGCAATACGTAAATAGGTTGGAAGACACCTTGTCCTACAAGTGGTAATAGTGGACTTCATCATCAAGACAAAAGCATGTGACCATGGTCCTAATCTTCACAAATTACTGCCATATGAAATCAGGCCATATAGCTTTTCATCTATGTCTGGTGTTTGGATTTCTACAAAAGATTAGTATCCAGATATCTTCTATAATATTATTCTGAAGATATGATACCATGTGCGTTTGTTTTCTTGTTCATATGTCCCAGACTATTAAGTACCTTTGTATACCTTCTTCTTATATATAGCATTCTACATGCCTAATACAACCACATCTTCCTAAAAATTAATCTACATCCTCATTCAGAAACAAGTGATTCTTTGAGTTTTTTTCTTCCTTCAACAACACTTTACAGCGAACATCCTCTATCTTCCTTGAAAACATGGCCATCCGTATGCCTCGTATCATTCAAGCAAGAGAAATTCTCAAACGATCCCTCTCTAATGGTGGCAGCACACCCGCATCTATGGACATCCCCAAATGCTATTTTGCCATTTATGTTGGGGAACAAGAGAAGAACAGGCTTGTAGTCCCCGTATCAATATTAAGCGAGCCTAGATTTCAAGAGTTACTGCATCAGGCAGAGCAAGAGTTTGGATACAACCATACAATGGGCGGGATCACCATACCATGTAGTGAAGACGTATTCACGATCTCGCTTCTCATTTTGGAGCATTTTGACTTGTGTAGATCTGTATTTTTCTAACACAGTTTTGTAAACAACTAGACAGTAGTGAGATTTTTTAGTTGTAAATTAGATCGTTGTTCAAGATTAATGGAAACTTAATTCGATATTATTTTGAGTTCATGGTATAGTAATTGTTATAATAGGGGGTTTAGTACACAAATAAAGCTACTTAGTAGCCAGTTATAAAAGTTGAAGGGGATACTTACAACCAGAAATTACATGCCTTACAGTTGACTCAAACCGTAATTGAATCAGCAAACATTGCTACCAATTACCACATCCAGCCTATGTTTTAAATAAAAGGCCAAGGTTAACTATGCATAAGTCATGAGCTTGGTGAAATACATCGTTGAATATTTCTGTGTAATCCAAATATGTAAAACCAGTAAGAGTGCTTCCTGAAATACTTTTTGGTGCTCATGGATTAAATACTGTTTTGTGTCCACATAAACACATGAGGAGCACATAGGCTGGTAATAGAACCTTGAATGAGCTTAGAATATAAAAAAACAAAACTTATACACCCAAACTTTACGGAAGTTTATAAAGGTACCATGATACGATTTGAAACGCACGCATTCCATGATTTGTATTTACATTTATTATGATTACTGTGACTGAGGGGGGCAACAAACATCATCAGGTGGTTCTGGTTATGGTAACTTTTAAACCAAATAAGACAAGCAATTGATAATTTACGTTTGATACTCTCAACAGGCTATCTTGAAATGACGGCGAAATATAAGATGTTATATCTTTTTTTAAACTACTCAGTTATGAGTTAGAGCTAAAGAAGGATAAATCGAAGATGGTTTTTTTAGTACCAATCTGGATAAACCATAGCTGCAATGGGTAGTTTGGTTGGAAGACACCTTGTCCTACAAGTGGTAATAGTGGACTCCATCATCAAGACCAAAGCATGTGACCTTGGTCCTAATCTGCACAACTTACTGCCATGTGAAATCAGGCCATATAGATTTTCATGTAATTCTGTTGTTTGGATTTCCCCGGAAGATTAGTATCCACATATCTTCTATAATTTTATTCTTAAGATATGATACCATGTGCGTTTGTTTTCTTGCTCATATGTCCCAGACTATTAAGTACCTTGTATACCTTCTTCTTATATATAGCATTCTACATGCCTAATACAACCACATCTTCCTAGAAATTAATCTACATCCTCATTCAGAAACAAGCGCTTCTTTGAGTTTTTTGCTTCCTTCAACAACACTTTACAGCGAACATCCTCTACTTCCTTGAAAACATGGCCATCCGTATGTCTCGTATCATTCAAGCAAGACAAATTCTCAAACGATCCCTCTCTAATGGTGGAAGCACACCCGCATCTATGGACATCCCCAAAGGCTATTTTACCATTTATGTTGGGGAACAAGAGAAGAAGAGGTTTGTAATCCCTGTATCAATATTAAGCGAGCCTAGATTTCAAGAGTTACTGCATCAGGCAGAGCAAGAGTTTGGATACAACCATCATGGGCGGGATACGGTCATGTGAATGAAGACGTATTCAGAGATCTCGCTTCTCATTTTGGAGCATTTTGACTTGTGTAGATCTGTTTTTTCTAACACAGTTTTGTAAACAACTAGACAGTAGTGAGATTTTTTAGTTGTAAACTAAGATCGTTGTTCAAGATTAATGAAACTTCAATTGGATATTATTTTGAGTTCATGGTTATAGTAATTGTTTTAATACGTGTTTAGTACACAAATAAAGCTACTTAGTAGCCAGTTATAAAAGTTGAAAGGGATACTTACAACCAGAATTACATGCTGTTACAGTCTGACTCAACCGATAATCCGATGAATCAGCAAACATTGCTACCAATTCCACATCCAGCGCTGTTTTAAAAAAGGCCAAGGTTACACATGCATAAGTCATGACCTTGGTTGACAATACAGTGTCGTTTGAATGTATCTGCTGCTTGAAACTCCAAATATGTAAATACCACCGTCAAAAAAGTGTCCTGCCTATAAGACTTTTTGGTGCTCATGGATTAATTACTGTTTTGTGTACACATAAACACATGACAGGGAACACATAGGCTGGTAATAGAACATTGAATGAGCTTCAGAATATAAAACAAAAACAAAACTGATATACCCAACTTTACTGAAGTTCAGAAAGGTTCCATGATACGATTTGAACGCACCATTCCATAATTTGTAGTTTACATTTATTATGATTACTGTGACTGAGGCGGGTAGCAAACATTCATCAGGTGTGCTGGTTCTGGTAACTTGTAAACCTAATAAGACAAGAAATTGATAATTTACGTTTGATACTCTCAACAGGCTATCTTGAAATGACGGCGAAATATAAGATGTTATATCTTTTTTTAAACTACTCAGTTATGAGTTAGAGCTAAAGAAGGATAAATCGAAGAGGGTTTTTTTAGTACCAATCTGGATAAACCATAGCTGCAATGGGTAGTTTGGTTGGAAGACACCTTGTCCTACAAGTGGTAATAGTGGATCCATCATCAAGACCAAAGCATGTGACCTTGGTCCTAATCTGCACAACTTACTGCCATGTGAAATCAGGCCATATAGTTTTCATGTAATTCTTTTGTTTGGATTTCACCGGAAGATTAGTATCCACATATCTTCTATAATTTTATTCTTAAGATATGATACCATGTGCGTTTGTTTTCTTGTCATATGTCCCAGACTATTAAGTACCTTGGCATACCTTCTTCTTATATTAGCATTCTACATGCCTAATACAACCACATCTTCTAGAAATTAATCTACATCCTCATTCAGCAACAAGCGCTTCTTTGACTTTTTTGCTTCCTTCAACAACATTTTACAGCGAACATCCTCTAGCTTTCTTGAAAACATGGCCATCGGTATGTCTCGTATCATTCAAGCAAGACAAATTCTCAAACGATCCCTCCTAATGGTGGAAGCACACCCGCATCCTAATCTTCACAACTTACCACATATGGAAATCAGGCCATTAGCTTTTCATGTAGGTCTGGTGTTTGGATTTCTACCAAAGATTAATATCACATATCTTCTATAATATTATTCTGAAGATATGATACCAGTGCGTTTGTTTTCTTGTCCATATGTCCCAGACTATTAAGTACCTTGGTATACCTTCTTCTTATATATAGCATTCAGCATGCCTAGTACAACCACTTCTTCTTAGAAATTAATCTACATCCTCATTCAGAAACACACGATTCTTTGAGTTTTTTTCCTTCCTTCAACAACACTTTACAGCAAACATCCTCTATCATCCTTGAAAACATGGCCATCCGTATGCCTTGTATCATTCAAGCAAGACAAATTCTCAAAAGATCCCTCATCTATGGACATCCCCAAAGGCTATTTTGCCATTTATGTTGGGGAACAAGAGAAGAAGAGGTTTGTAATCCCTGTATCAATATTAAGCGAGCCTAGATTTCAAGAGTTACTGCATCAGGCAGAGCAAGAGTTTGGATACAACCATCCAAAGGGCAGGATCACGGTACCATGTAGTGAAGACGTATTCAGAGATCTCGCTTCTCATTTTGGAGCATTTTGACTTGTGTAGATTTGTTTTTTTCTAACACAGTTTTTGTAAACAACTAGACAGTAGCCAGATTTTTTTAGTTGTAAACTAAGATCGTTGTTCAAGATTAATGAAACTTCAATTGGATATTATTTTGAGTTCATGTTATAGTAATTGTTTTAATACGTGGTTTAGTACACAAATAAAGCTACTTAGTAGCCAGTTATAAAAGTTGAAAGGGATACTTACAACCAGAATTACATGCTGTTACAGTCTGACTCAACCTGATAATCCGATGAATCAGCAAACATTGCTACCAATTCCACATCCAGCGCTGTTTTAAAAAAAGGCCAAGGTTACACATGCATAAGTCATGACCTTCGTTGACAATACAGTGTCCGTTTGAATGTATCTGCTGCTTGAAACTCCAAATATGTAAATTACCACCGTCAAAAAAAGTGTCCTGCCTATAAGACTTTTTGGTGCTCATGGATTAATTACTTTTTTGTGTACACATAAACACATGACAGGGAACACATAGGCTGGTAATAGAACATTGAATTAGCTTCAGAATATAAAACAAAACAAAACTGATATACCCACACTTTACTGAAGTTCAGAAAGGTTCCATGATACGATTTGAACGCACTCATTCCATAATTTGTTGTTTACATTTATTATGATTACTGTGACTGAGGCGGGTAGCAAACATTCATCAGGTAGTGCTGGTTCTGGTAACTTGTAAACCTAATAAGACAAGAAATTGATAATTTACGTTTGATACTCTCAACACGCTATCTTGAAATGACCGCAAAATCTATCTTGTTATATATTTTTTTAAACTGCTCAGTTATGAGTTAGAGCAAGAGAAGGATGAATCGTAGATGGTTTTTTTAGTGCCAAACTGGATAAACCATATCTGCAATACGTAATTAGGTTGGAAGACACCTTGTCCTACAAGTGGTAATAGTGGACTCCATCATCAAGACAAAAGCATGTGACCATGGTCCTAATCTTCACAAATTACTGCCATATGAAATCAGGCCATATAGCTTTTCATCTATGTCTGGTGTTTGGATTTCTACAAAAGATTAGTATCCAGATATCTTCTATAATTTTATTCTGAAGATATGATACCATGTGCGTTTGTTTTCTTGTTCATATGTCCCAGACTATTAAGTACCTTTGTATACCTTCTTCTTATATAGCATTCTACATGCCTAATACAACCACATCTTCCTAAAAATTAATCTACATCCTCATTCAGAAACAAGTGATTCTTTGAGTTTTTTTCTTCCTTCAACAACACTTTACAGCCAACATCCTCTATCTTCCTTGAAAACATGGCCATCCGTATGCCTCGTATCATTCAAGCAAGAGAAATTCTCAAACGATCCCTCTCTAATGGTGGCAGCACACCCGCATCTATTGACATCCCCAAATGCTATTTTGCCATTTATGTTGGGGAACAAGAGAAGAAGAGGTTTATAGTCCCGGTATCAATATTAAGTGAGCCTAGATTTCAAGAGTTACTGCATCAGGCAGAGCAAGAGTTTGGATACAACCATACAATGGGCGGGATCACCATACCATGTAGTTCACCGATCTCGCTTCTCATTTTGGGCATTTTAGACTTGTGTAGATCTGTCTTTTTCTAACCAGTTTTGTAAACAACTTTACAGTAGTGAGATTTTTTAGTTGTAAAGTTAGATCGTTGTTCAAGATTAATGAAACATTAATTGGATATTATTCTGAGTTCATGGTATAGTAATTGTTATAAGAGGTGTTTTAGTACACAAATAAAGCTACTTGCAAGCCAATTATAAAAGTTGAAGGGGATACTTACAACCAGAATTACATGCTGTTACAGTCTGACTCAACCCGATAATCCGATGAATCAGCAAACATTGCTACCAATTCCACATCCAGCGCTGTTTTAAATAAAAGGCCAAGGTTACACGTGCATAAGTCATGACCTTGGTTGACAATACAGTGTCCATTTGAATGTATCTGCTGCTTGAAACTCCAAATATGTAAATTACCACCGTCAAAAAAAGTGTCCTGCCTATAAGACTTTTTGGTGCTCATGGATTAATTACTGTTTTGTGTACACATAAACACATGACAGGGAACAATAGGCTCCTAATAGAACCTTGAATGAGCTCAGAATATAAAACAAAAACAAAACTGATATACGGAAAGATTACTGAAGTTCAAAGGTTCATGATACGATTGACGATTTGAACGCACGCATTCCATAATTTGTATGTTACATTTATTAATGATTTACTGTGGCTGAGGCGGGTTGCAAACATTCATCAGGTGGTGCTTGTTCTGGTAACTTGTAAACCTAATAAGACAAGAAATTGATAATTTACGTTTGATACTCTCAACACGCTATCTTGAAATGACCGCAAAATCTATCTTGTTTTATATTTTTTTAAACTGCTCAGTTATGAGTTAGAGCAAGAGAAGGATGAATCGTAGATGGTTTTTTTAGTGCCAAACTGGATAAACCATATCTGCAATAGGTAATTAGGTTGGAAGACACCTTGTCCTACAAGTGGTAATAGTGGACTCCATCATCAAGACAAAAGCATGTGACCATGGTCCTAATCTTCAAACTTACTGCCATATGAAATCAGCCATATAGCTTTTCATGTATGTCTGGTGTTTGGATTTCTACAAAGATTAGTATCACATATCTTCTATATATTATTCTGAAGATATGATACCATGTGCGTTTGTTTTTTGTTGATATGTCCAGACTATTAAGTACCTTGGTATACTTCTTCTTATATATAGCATTCTACATGCTAATACAACACATCTTCTACAAATTAATCTACATCCTCATTCAAAACACGCATTCTTTGAGTTTTTCCTTCCTTCAATAACACTTTACAGCGAACATCTCTATCTTCCTGAAACATGGCCATCCGTATGCTCGTATCATTCAAGCAAGAGAATCTCAAACGATCCTCTCTAATGGTGGAGCACCCGATCTATGGACATCCCAAAGGCTATTTTGCCATTTATGTTGGGGAACAAGAGAAAAAGAGGTTTGTAGTCCCTGTATCAATATTAAGCGAGCCTAGATTTCAAGAGTTACTGCATCAGGCAGAGCAAGAGTTTGGATACAATCATCCATGGGCGGGATCACGATACCATGTAGTGAAGACATATTCACCTATCCCGCTTCTCATTTTGGAGCATTTTGACTTGTGTAGATCTGTATTTTTCTAACACAGTTTTGTAAACAACTAGACAGTAGTGAGAATTTTTTAGTTGTAAAGTTTGATTGTTGTTCAAGATTAACGAAACTTTAATTGGATATTATTTATAGTTCATGGTATAGTAATTGTTATAAGAGGTGGTTTAGTACACAAATAAAGCTACTTAGAAGCCGTTATAAAATTTCAAGGGGATACTTTCAACCAGAATTACATGCTCTTACAGTGTGACTCAACCGATAATCTGTTGAATCAGCAAACATTTGTCATACAAGCTCGTTGGCGAAAGCGCACGGATCTGATTGATTCTGATTGATACAACATAAGTGAACATACTATATGAATTAAAACAACCTCCAAATGCCATTACTGATATATTTTTCAAAACGGACATAGATTAAGTGTATTGTTACAAACAATTAAATTGTCAAATTTCTAAATAACCAAAATGCAATATTTTAAATCTAAGGTTTTACCCTTATATCACCGCAAGTAGGCGGGATATACGGACAAATCCTTCAAAAGGTGGCATTGGAGACTTGATACTTGTTTCTTGATTTGTAGCCTTCACATAGAACCACTAATTAACTGAAATACATGTTAAGTTGAAAATCAATAAAAGTTGGCAAGTTCATGTGTTTTAGCTGTATGAGTTGAATCCATAAAATGTATAAAGTATCTGTATCAAAACCCGGTATGTAAAGCGTCAATGAGTCGTTGATCACTAATGTTTTGCAAGGACATTAATATGTGTGACGACATAGGAAGCATCCAAACCTAGACGATTTCTGTCCATTAACCTCGACTGGGATGACAAATGCACTCTTATGTGTGGGTCCATGACCAAGAGTGGGGCTCGCCAACACCTGCTACATCTAACCTTCGTACCGTGGTCTTAAACAAGATTAATGGTGCTTAAGTTCCACCTATTTGCACATGATCTAAGTTGTTTCATTCCCTAGCTTATCATACCATTGAACATGTATTTCTCCCGATAGTTGTAAAACAGTAAAACATTTAAGATGAAAAGGGGGACATGAACTCACTGCTTTGCTTCCTATTCTCACTGATTAACTCAAGTACCTTTCCTTTGGTTTGTATCACCACCTACAACGTGTTAGGTTTTGTTAGACACTTCGTCTTTGAATGATTCATGTTCATGTTTCTTGTCTTAAATATTTGTTAAGACTTATTTAGTGTTCTGTTTCGATTGGATGCATTTTCATTGTACGATGCTCCACTGAGATGCCTTTTCGGTGTATGATGTCAATATATATATTATAATTTATTCATATATATATTATATCCTTGCGTCCTAGTGTTGCATGTATGGGCCTTGCCTGTTAGCCTCCGTGCCTCGGACGAGTAAGATGTATATGTTTCATGACTTTTCATAGTCGGTTCCACCGTTTTCTCGACGATACCATGGTCAGATACGTTCCATATATAATTCTTCTTAATTATATATAATTTCCATGATCGATGTGTTTTTAAAATATTATTTTAACATTTATTAATTGTATGCACTATTTTATATATCGTTTATGATTACCATGGGTTTGTTAAGAATAATCTATTTTTAACATGTCTTGATATATATAATTATCCATGTGCATGTTCCATAGTATTCATGACCAAGTGTATTACTTGTTAAGTATTATACATGTGTATCCCCTAAGTATAGGTATACTTGTATTGTGTGTACTTGTATATTTACATTCGTATTCTCATGGTTAAGTATAATACTTGTATAAATGTATTTTCACTAAATGTTAGTGGTATATGTTGGAATGTATTTGTACATATAGGAAAACGTCTTTTTCTTGTATTTATTACCCCCACTTTTGTGTATACTTAAGATATATAATTTTAAGATGTACCCAACTTAGTATATGTATATTATGCTTGGTAAGTGTATGTATTCAAATAATATATATTTTTAAGATGAGTTCTAGAAAATATATATTTTAGTTTCCACCAAAATAATATATTTTTATCGGTTTTATGAAATATACATTTTTATAAACTTGGAAAATAATACGTTTTTAGTATCCACGAAATACGGTATAGTTTATATGCTTGTAAAACTATATATGTTGTCACTTGTTCGGTTTTTGAAAATATTACTTATCAAGTTTCGATGTGTTATATATTTTACTCGGTAATTCATATATAGTCCGATCGTCCGAATAATCGATAGTCGTTTCCATGTATGGTTATGGATAGGTATATATGTATTTTATAATTCTTTGTTTGTAACTTATTACGTATTTGTTTGTATGTTTTATTTTTCCAAGTTCCTAACTATGTACATATATAATACAAACAATAAACACATAATTTGAGATTCATATGATCACTTAATATATATTTTTCAAAAAATATATATTTATACCCATTTTAATCTTTAGGAAAACCATACTTCTTGGACTTATATTTTATACAAAAACATTGGCGTTTTTATGTTTATGGATTTTAAACAAGTTTACTTGTAAGGTCTTGATAAACATATATTTTTTTAAGTGTTTAATTTTTTTTTAAATTTCGCCATAGTCTCCCATAGATTTAGGAGGTTTCCCAAGTTTCAAAACATGTGTTTAAGCTTCAAAATTCATCATTTTACTCATCACAACTTCAACAAGTATTCCATAAACACATATATGTATTTTTAGGTCATGATGAACTTGGTAGTTTAACCAAAACATGTAGTCTTTTAGCATTGTGTTTAAGATGTTCATACATCTTCAAAAATAGGTTTAGTTACTATTATTTACTAACTTTGTTAAAAATCATTTTTAACATCATTGTTTAGAATATATAATTATTTAGAATCATCAATTACTTAATCACATTACAAGATCATCCATTGTGTTAGAATATGTTCATCAAGTCTTTTATCACTTTTAAGCACTTGATCATCCAACATTATAAATCATTTTACCCACTTTAAAGAATCCATTTATTATGTATAACAAGTTCATCACTTCTTTGATCATGGATCTTTCAAGATCTTTGTGTTCACTTGTTTGTTTATGTTTTTTATCATCATTTAACAAGTCCACATATGATGTTCATCACCACTAGCTCAAACTACCAAATAACAACTTCCATAACATAACATAAACAACTTGTTTCTTATAATTTTTAGCTTGGTTTGAAGTGATCTTCATGTTTGTTTTGTATGAACCTTTAGATGTTATCTTGTACATAAGTTACATATATAATTTACTAGATGAAAATTAATGTTCAAGGGAACTTACTACTAGCACAAGGCTAGGGAAGCAACACCCAAGAACAAGAAGATGAAGATGAAGAAAGTAGGTGGTTAATAGCTCCTTAAAAAGGTACTTCCAAATCCAAGACTTGGCACCTTCCTAGTTATGCTTGAGACACCCTTAGATAACCTTGGATTGCCTTGAATTTGACTTGAAAATGGAAGTGTTGTTGGGGTGTTTGGGCCGTGAACATGAAGGGAAGAAGAAGATGATTTTGTTGTTTGAATAAATGAAAGGATAAGTTGATTAAATGGTTCTTTATGCATGTTTAATTAACACAAGATCCCCCATGTAAATGTAACTTACTTCCAACATTAGGGGACAAGAGTGTGGGTGGCTTGTGGGCCCCCACATGACTGTGCAAATGATGATGATGATGGTAACTAGGTTAGTTTGCTTAGTTAGGTGTTTAGTTAGGAATTAGGGGGACTTAGTTGGGGGTTATGCATATTAGGGACTTTTGATATATTTTGAGGTATAAAATGCCATATACTAGTTTAATATTGTTAAACAATGTTAACTAGTTTATATTTTATGTCTAGTTCGTGTTCGATTGCTTAACGGGTGCTAGGTTCGTTAACGGGTACTTAAATGGAGGTTTAAGCAACTTGTAGGGATTAGAGAGATTTTCAATCAAAACAATGTGTTTAATGTTTTTAACTAGTTGTATGATGTAAAAATATTGCGAACTAGTTCATATGATGTTTCAGATTGTGTCCGGTTGTTTGTTTGGTTATCGGTTCGTTAAAACGTTAACTTTCAAGACTTATGTGATATGATATGTTTTTGTGCCATAGTGATACTTTCAATATCTTTTAGTGTACGTTTCCGGAAAGTGTTAGCAATAATCCAAGAGAAGAAGAGGTTTGTAGTCCCTGTATCAATATTAAGAGAGCCTAGATTTCAAGAGTTACTGCATCAGGCAGAACAAGAATTTGGATACAACCATCCAATGGGCGGGATGCCGATACCATGTAGTGAAGACGTATTCACCGAGCTCGCTTCTCATTTTGGAGCATTTTGACTTGTGTAGATCTGTATTTTTCTAACACAGTTTTGTAAACAATAGACAGTAGTGAGATTTTTTAGTTGTAAAGTTAGATGGTTGTTCAAGATTAAGGGAAACTTTAATTGGATATTATTTTTAGTTCATGGTATAGTAATTGTTATAAGAGGTGGTTTAGTACAAAATAAAGCTACTTAGAATACCAGTTATAAAGTTGAAGGGATACTTACAACCAGAATTACATGCTGTTACAGTCTGACTCAACCCATAATCCGATCGAATCAGCAAACATTTGCTACCAATTCCACATCCAGGCATGTTTTAAAAAAGGCCAAGGTTACACGTGCATAAGTCATGACCTTGGTTGACAATACAGTGTCCGTTTGAATGTATCTGCTGCTTGAAACTCCAAAATGTAAATTACCAATGTCAAAAAAGTGTCATGCCTATAGACTTTTTGGTGCTCATGGATTAATTACTGATTTTGTGTACACATAACACATGACAGGGAACACATAGGCTCGTAATAGAACCTTGAATGAGCTTCAGAATATATAAACAATAACAAAACTGATATACCGAAACTTTACGAAGTTCATAAAGGTTGACATGATACGATTTGAACGTACGCATTCCATAATTTGTAGTTTACATTTATTATGATTATGTGACTGATGGCGGGTACAAACATTCATCAGGTGGTGCTGGTTCTGGTAACTTGTAAACCAATAAGACAAGAAATTGATAATTTACTTTGATACTCTCAACACGCTATCTTGAAATGACCGCAAAATCTATCTTGTTATATATTTTTTAAACTGCTCAGTTATGAGTATAGAGCAATAGAAGGATGAATCGAAGATGGTTTTTTTAGTGCCATGCTGGATAAACCATATCTGCAATAGGTAATTAGGTGGAAGACACCTTGTCCTACAAGTGGTAATAGTGGACTCCATCATCAAGACAAAAGCATGTGACCTTGGTCCTAATCTTCACAACTTACTGCCATATGAAATCAGGCCATATAGCTTTTCATGTATGTCTGGTGTTTGGATTTCTACCAAGATTAGTATCCACATATCTTCTATAATATTATTCTGAAGATATGATACCATGTGCGTTTGTTTTCTTGTTCATATGTCCAGACTATTAAGTACCTTGGTATACCTTCTTCTTATATATAGCATTCTACATGCCTAATACAACCACTCTTCTAGAAATTAATCTACATCCTCATTCAGAAACAGCGATTCTTTGAGTTTTTTTCCTTCCTTCAACAACACTTACAGCGAACATCCCTCTATCTCCTTGAAAACATGGCCGATCCGTATGCCTCGTATCATTCAAGCAAGACAAATTCTCAAACGATCCCTCTCTAATGGTGGCAGCACACCCGCATCTATGGACATCCCCAAAGGCTATTTTGCCATTTATTTGGGAACAAGAGAAGAAGAGGTTTGTAGTCCCTGTATCAATATTAAGGAGCCTAGATTTCAAGAGTTACTGCATCAGGCAGAGCAAGAGTTTGGATACAACCATCCAATGGGCGGGATCCGATACCATGTAGTGAAGACGTATTCACCGATCTCGCTTCTCATTTTGGAGCATTTTGACTTGTGTAGATCTGTATTTTTCTAACACAGTTTGTAAACAACTAGACAGTAGTGAGATTTTTTAGTTGTAAAGTTAGATCTTGTTCAAGATTAATGAAACTTTAATTGGATATTATTTTGAGTTCATGGTATAGTAATTGTTATAAGAGGTGGTTTAGTACACAAATAAAGCTACTTAGAAGCCAGTTATAAAGTTGAAGGGATACTTACAACCAGAATTACATGCTCTTACAGTTTGACTCAACCCGATAATCCGATCAATCGGCAAACATTGCTACAAATTCCACATCCAGCAATGTTTTAAAAAAGGCCAAGGTTACACGTGCATAAGTCATGACCTTGGTTGACAATACAGTATCCGTTTGAGTGTATCTGCTGCTTGAAACTCCAAATATGTGAATTACCAATGTCAAAGAAAGTGTCATGCCTATAAGACTTTTTGGTGCTCATGGATTAATTACTGATTTGTGTACACATATACACATGACCGGGAACACATAGGCTCGTAGTAGAACCTTGAATGAGCTTCAGAATATAACACAATAACAAAACTGATATAACCGAAACTTTACCGAAGTTCATAAAGGTACCATGATACGATTTGAACGTACGCATTCCATAATTTGTAGTTTACATTTATTATGATTACGGAGACTGATGCGGGTAACAAACATTCATCAGGTGGTGCTGGTTCTGGTAACTTTTAAACCAAATAAGACAAGAAATTGATAATTTACATTTCATACTCTCAACAGCTTTCTTGAAATAACGGCAAAATCTATCTTGTTATATATTTTTAAACTGCTAAGTTATGAGTTAGAGCAATAGAAGGATGAATCGAAGATGGTTTTTTTAGTGCCATGGCTTGATAAACCATATCTGCAATGGGTAATTAAGATGGAAGACACCTTGTCCTACAAGTGGTAATAGTGGACTCCATCATCAAGACAAAAGCATGTGACCTTGGTCCTAATGTTCACACAACTTACTGCCATATGAAATCAGGCCATATAGCTTTTCATGTATGTCTGGTGTTTGGATTTCTACCGAAGATTAGTATCCACATATCTTCTATAATATTATTCTGAAGATATGATACCATGTGCTTTTGTTTCTTGTTCATATGTCCTAGACTATTAAGTACCTTGGTATACCTTCTTCTTATATATAGCATTCTACATGCCTAATACAACCACGTCTTACTAGAAATTAATCTACATCCACATTCAGAAACAAGCGATTCTTTGAGTTTTTTCCTTCCTTCAACAACACTTAACAGCAAACATCCACTAGCTTCCTTGAAAACATGGCCGTCCGTATGCCTCGTATCATTCAAGCAAGACAAATTCTCAAACGATCCCTCTCTAATGGTGACAGCACACCCACATCTATGGACATCCCCAAAGGCTATTTTGCCATTTATGTTTTGGGAACAAGAGAAGAAGAGGTTTGTAGTCCCTGTATCAATATTAAGAGAGCCTAGATTTCAAGAGTTACTGCATCAGGCAGAACAAGAATTTGGATACAACCATCCAATGGGCGGGATGCCGATACCATGTAGTGAAGACGTATTCACCGAGCTCGCTTCTCATTTTGGGGCATTTTGACTTGTGTAGATCTGTATTTTCTAACACAGTTTTGTAAACAACTAGATCAGTAGTGAGATTTTTTAGTTGTAAAGTTAGATCGTTGTTCAAGATTAATGAAACTTTAATTGGATATTATTTTGAGTTCATGGTATAGTAATTGTTATAAGAGGTGGTTTAGTACAAAAATAAAGCTACTTAGTAGCCAGTTATACAAGTTGAAGGGATACTTGCAACCAGAATTACATGCTCTTACAGTTTGACTCAACCCGATAATCCGATCAATCGGCAAACATTGCTACAAATTCCACATCCAGCAATGTTTTAAGAAAAGGCCAAGGTTACACGTGCATAAGTCATGACCTTGGTTGACAATACAGTATCCGTTTGAGTGTATCTGCTGCTTGAAACTCCAAATATGTGAATTACCAATGTCAAAGAAAGTGTCATGCCTATAAGACTTTTTGGTGCTCATGGATTAATTACTGATTTGTGTACACATATACACATGACCGGGAACACATAGGCTCGTAGTAGAACCTTGAATGAGCTTCAGAATATAACACAATAACAAAACTGATATACCGAAACTTTACCGAAGTTCATAAAGGTACCATGATACGATTTGAACGTACGCATTCCATAATTTGTAGTTTACATTTATTATGATTATGGAGACTGATGCGGGTAACAAACATTCATCAGGTGGTGCTGGTTCTGGTAACTTTTAAACCAAATAAGACAAGAAATTGATAATTTACATTTCATACTCTCAACAGCTATCTTGAAATAACGGCAAAATCTATCTTGTTATATATTTTTTAAACTGCTCAGTTATGAGTTAGAGCAATAGAAGGATGAATCGAAGATGGTTTTTTTAGTGCCATGGCTTGATAAACCATATCTGCAATGGGTAATTAAGATGGAAGACACCTTGTCCTACAAGTGGTAATAGTGGACTCCATCATCAAGACAAAAGCATGTGACCTTGGTCCTAATGTTCACAACTTACTGCCATATGAAATCAGGCCATATAGCTTTTCATGTATGTCTCGTGTTTGGATTTCTACCGAAGATTAGTATCCACATATCTTCTATAATATTATTCTGAAGATATGATACCATGTGCTTTTGTTTTCTTGTTCATATGTCCTAGACTATTAAGTACCTTGGTATACCTTCTTCTTATATATAGCATTCTACATGCCTAATACAACCACGTCTTACTAGAAATTAATCTACATCCACATTCAGAAACAAGCGATTCTTTGAGTTTTTTTCCTTCCTTCAACAACACTTAACAGCAAACATCCA